>CM030865.1:9700012-9707512 GCA_018105865.1 Metaphire vulgaris | reverse complement strand
AAAATTCGATTCTAAATCATGACCTGACGAAGACGCGAATAATATTGGATCAATCGAAGCACAGACTCGTATTAAGTAAGTAAGTAAGTAAAATCTCGTGAATTTCTATAGCGCTTTCAACGGCAGATGCCGTAGAGACTGTATTATTCTCAGGAGCTTAATCTACCGTCGAAATGGCTACAGTCGAAGTTTAGCGGTCAGCCGAGCAAAGTCAATTCCATAGATCAGTGAAAGTAGGAAAGGGAAAGAAGCAATTCAGACTATACGAAGAAAAAGAAATAGAAAAAGACGTGATTTAACTCTAGATTTTATTATACTAAAGATTTATTGCTGGCCAAAAAAATCATCCTGAAAACTAATATTCTGGCTGCGTGGATAGTATATACAGCTCTGAGATTTATAGTACCATCGATGTGCCACAAGTAGAGTAGGCCCTATGTAACGGTCAAGGCAAGAAGACGGTACTAAATCCAGTGAAAAAAACTCTGGATGGTTAATTTCTGGAGTTACTGCGATTTCTAAGAACTCCCAATCTTGGAATCGAAAGCTGCCTCGCATTTTTTCCAGTTCAACATCGGTTTGTGTATGGACATCAAAAAGTTTTCAAGAAAGTTGCACTCGTAGCTCCCCAAAAACCTTCAAGCCCCCCCCCACTGGGGTCACCCTCCTCGATTAGCGCGGAATTATCCCAACCAGCACGCGGCAGATTGGAGAATAGTTGTAACTCCACTTCCACCGAAGAAGAACCCTCTTCATTCGACCAGATCGAGCAGTCGCAGCCACACACGACTTTAATATGCAACTTCATGTACATGCAATAATTCTCATAACATAAACACATACAGTACTGACGTCCAAATACATGACTAAGATGGCCACATTGAAACTTAGGTTATGCATATACACACACGCGAACACACACACACAAACACACACGCGCACGCACACACACATACACACATACACACACATACATATATATATATATATATATATATATATATATATATAGAGTGGCGCACAAAACCGGACTAGTCACAAGTTAGGCATTTAATATAGTCCGGTTTTTTTCGCCACACCCTGTACATGCATATATATATATATATATATATATATATATATATATATATATATATATACAAGTAGGAATTCTAATTTCTAGATTTATATATATATATATATATACAAGTAGGAATTCTAATTTCTAGATTTGATGGGAAATTCGAAAATATATGTATATATATATGTATATATTCGTGTATGTATATATATGTATATATATATGTATATATTCGTGTATGTATATATATATACATACATGTACATGTACATGTATATGAGTGTTTGTGTTTGTGTGTTGCTTCGCTTGGCTTGAGTATCGTATTAACATTTTCACGCTTGTGCAATTCTCTTCGGATTCTATCATTCTACCCTCCCCCACCCCACCCTACCCCGAACCCCGCCACGAATCAGAGACCCTGGCTAAGAATTTCCCATCAAATCTCGTAATAAGAAGAATCCCGATTTTTCTCGTGAAGAGTCCGACCGAATTAACTGAAGGGTTTTCGCTCGTCCTCAACCGTTGCACGAAGAGAGAGAGAGAGAGAGAGAGAGAGAGAGAGAGAGAGAGAGAGAGAGACAGAGACAGAGACAGAGAGAGAGACAGAGACAGAGACAGAGACAGAGACAGAGACAGAGACAGAGATAGAGACAGAGACAGAGACTGAGAGAGAGACATCTCTGCTGTAAACCTATCGGAAACGGGACGAAGAGACCGCAAACTCGTTAAATGCGAAGGGTGCTATATAAATTGAAGATGTTACATCCATTGACGTAGACTATGATGAAAACGTGCGGGATCAACCCATATACATTCTCCTTTTCCTATGTCAACCTCTCAAAAATGTGGAGACTCGAACCTTGAGGCATAATAGAAGTTTACGCCTATGGTTACATTCAGGGCTTTTTGGGGCCGGAACGAGGCGGAACGGCGTTCCGGAAAATCCGGACCGCGTCCCGGAAAATCCGAAGACTTTTTGCAAAATTAAATTATTAAATAAAAAATTTAGAACTATATCTATTGTCCGTTTCATTTTTCAAATTTCTGATTACAAATGTGGCATGACTGATGACTTTGTTAGGGTTAGGGTTAGGGTTAACCCTAACCCTAACCCGACTGTTGCGTTCCGGAAAATATTTTTTTTACAAAAAGCCCTGGTTACATCTATATCCATGTTTCCACGTAGTCCGAACACAGAAAAGCCATCACAAGGGAAACAATGTTTGCATAGAACATTGTTTTGAGATACTTGACGAGCGACTATTTTTTCCTTGTCAACATCCCCCCTCCCGAAAGTTGCCGCTTTGCCTCTCCCACCGACAAATAGAGTAACAGCAGCACCTGTTGCTTTTTCTGAGATCGCACTCAACAAATGCAAGATGACGTCACGAAGAACAGATAACAAGAAGACACGATCTAACGCCGTCATACCATCTGACTGTCTACCACCACTCTCCCCAACCCCCCGCCCCAATATTTTTCCTTCTGCCTCATTGGTCAAACGAAGCAGAAATCTAACTAGATGCAGTGGCGTAGCGTGGGTGGGAAGGCGAGGGGGACAATTTTCAGAAAGCCCCTCGGGCCCTGGAAGAAGGAGGCCCCCGAAGAGTGGTTGCAACTTACTAAACAATGATTTATTTTTACATTTACATGTAGCTACTATTTCAATATTACTGCAACAAAGTGAGTAATTATTATTGAATTAGGGAGTAAACCTTATTTTTTAGAACGGTGTAATCTAAGTTAGCCTATAGGGGTCCCCTTATCAGGACCATATTAAGGCGGGGGCTGAGGGGTTGTAGCCCCCCGGCCCATCATGAAATCGGCCCACCGATTTTCGAGATAACCTTTTTTTGCAAGTCATCAGAGATTTTCAGTATAGGCAACGACCTTTTTATCCTCAGCCCTCCGGCCCACTCGGACCTTAATCCGGCCCTGCCTCTTATCCTATGGGGCCCCATATCAAGGATGCTCCTGCCCCCCCCCCCGAAAGTCACGCTACGCCACTGACTAGATGAAAAGATTATTATTAGACGTCAAAGGCGTTTTTTGAGAACCCTTCAGAGATTTTTTTCTGGTAGCCTGTGGCAGGATATAGACCTACCATGTTCTCTGGTAGCTTGTGAAAACCACAGTAGATATGAAACACCGTTTTGACGTAAGTCAATTATCGACTTGGTACTGGTAATTATGCTCCGGAGGACCGTGGGTTGAGGCAGGGGTGCGGGGAGGGGAGAGGAGAGGTGGGTGTCAATCAATGTGGGATTGATGTTGAAATGCAGACATATAGTGATATCTAGGGTTCGTCTCGGAAAGGACGTAACTTGCGTACGGAAGCCCGATTGGAACATTTCGTTCTGATGCGCAGAACAAAGATTTCGATGAAGGTTCGTAGAATTGACTAATATGCGAAAAATTAGCTTCTGCTGAACCTGTTCAACTATAGATGGCTCACTCGGTCTAGCCTCAGACTAGCGATGATGCTCTATTGGTCCATGTACGGTATCCACAATCATTATCATGCCCATCATCGTCATCATCATCATCATCATCTCGATCATGAGCAGTGGCGTAGCGAGGCAAAGTGCCGCCCGGGGCGAGAAAAAAGTACCGCCTCCAAAATTTAAAAAATTCCTGGAAAAAACCTTACCAATCAAGTCTCTAAAAAAGTCTGACAAGCAAAAAAAATAAAAAAGTTATCGAGTCTCTAAAAAGTCTTACAAGCAAAAAAACCTAATAATTATAAAAAAAAGGAAATCTCGAAAATTCCGCCCCTAGGGCAAGTGCCGCCTGGGGCGCTTCGCCCCCTCTGTCCCCTCGCTACGCCACTCATCATGAGAATCATGATCATGATCACGTCATCATGATCATGATCATGATCAACATCATGATTAGTTCAGAGAAATAATTATATTTTAAGTCGCTCTATGTTCAAATGTTATATTTAAAATGCCAAATATTAAAGCCTCATGATTTGTCCCATACGAAGAATCTGTCAACCGTTTGCTTAATCGTAAATAATTATGCACTTCTATAGCAGTGATGGGCAAATAGTTAACTAATTAGTTACTAACTAAAAGTTTAACTAATTTTTTTAGTTGTCTTCATAGTTTAATTAAATATAAACTGTTTAGTTAAAATGCTAGTTTAACTAACATTTTTAGTGAATAACTAAACAGTTTAACTAAATCTTGTTATAGTTGGTGTCCCGAATTCTCAATAACAGTACCTTTTTTATCTATTCCTTTCTGGGTCATTTTTTCCAAACAAACTTGACAAGCTTGTGTTCCTGCAGTTTAGACTAAGACTTAAATACTGAATAGACAATGATCAATGATTTCGATGGTTCATTGACTGCTACGTTCATGCTGCAAGCATCGTCTATATTTTTTACGGAAACATACCTGATACCTGGGAATTAGTTGTAAAATTAGTTGCAAAAAGTTTAACTTTTTAAAATTTAATTAACTATTTTAGAAAGTTAGTTTGCAGTTAAAAGTTTAACTATTTACTTCTAGTTTAAATTTAGTTGTAGTTAAACTAATGTTTTAGTTAGTTGCCCATCACAGTTCTATAGCACTATTTCTAACAGCACGAGTATCAATCGGAGGTACTACAAAAATACTGTACTTGTCGTCAATCAATGCTGATAGCATTGGCGAAATCGCCGGTGGACTGGGGACCGGTTGTGAAATTCGCGCAAAACCGTTGAGTAGCTTGGGGCGGGGGAGAGGGTGTAGCGAGGAAGTATATGAGATTGAGTAGAATACGAGAAAGTTAAAAGCGCTCCACAGCAGAACGACGTTTTGTTTTTGCTCGTCAAGAAAGAATTTTATTTTTAAAATTTGCGATGCGCCCCCCCCCCCTATTCGAGAATCCTGTCTACGCCACTGGCTGATAGCCACGATTTACGCAAGTAGTAAAATTAAAGATAAAGCTCAATTGCACAGATGTGCCCTCTTTGGTTCACTTCTAGAAACACAGCATTTTCGTCGAACGGTAAAAGATAAATAACTCCTACAGTAGAACTTCGCTATAACGTACTTAGAGGTCTGTAAAATCGAGTACGTACAGTAATATCCGAGGTACGTTATATCCAATACCATCCAATACGGTAGCGCATCACAAGGGACCGTATACATTGCGGTACGTTATAGGCCTAACCGAGTCCGTTGTTACGAAATTATACGGTAAAAACTTAGCATATGAAGATTATAATATAAATATAAATATATATATATATACAGGGCGCGATTTGTAATGGGAAGGGGGAATCTCCCCCCCCCCACTGCCCAACTGCATCCCCCTACTGCTACATCCCCCACCACTACATCCCCCAACTGCTACATTTCCCACCAACTACATCCCCAAGCTCGACATATTCCCCCACTGCTTCAGGTCACAAATCGCACCTATATATATATATATATATATATATATATATATATATATATATATATAATATGAAAAAGGTATGTATATCGGCTTTCTTACCGCTCTTAGCCGACCAGCATTTAATCGAGAAAACTTTTAATGCTGGATTAAATCGACGAAGAATTAAAATTAACAGCGATTCTTGATCTTTTTCTAAGAATCGACTGCGTTTTTTCCAGCAGCAAAGCCGCGCAGAGCAGATCCCGGGGTAATAATCCTCTGTACGAAGTCAATTATAGATCGAACGGCTTTTCTCCAGTTCTGTTTCGTC
Organism: Metaphire vulgaris; assembly: GCA_018105865.1. Lineage (NCBI taxonomy): Eukaryota > Metazoa > Annelida > Clitellata > Crassiclitellata > Megascolecidae > Metaphire > Metaphire vulgaris. The sequence continues at coordinate 9,701,747 of CM030865.1, read as the reverse complement.
TCAGTTCAGTGGAGAGAGAGATTCGAAGATGATGATGCTCCTTCGATAAGAACAGAGAAGCCTTTTCTTGCTGTTCCCAGTCATCGTAGAGGGATCGCCGATTGAATTTCATCGCATCAACCGTCGTCGCCTCCGTCGGAACAGACGAGGAAACTTCTGACGTGCGTTGCCAGACCTCTCGGCCGTAGCAGCGCCTCTACTGTATATGAGAACAATCCGAGAAATGCCCGTCTCCGTCTGCAGAATGGAGCCTAGAGAGAGAGAGAGAGAGAGAGAGAGAGAGAGAGAGAGAGAGAGAGAGAGAGAGAGAGAGAGAGAGACAGACAGACAGACAGACAGACAGACAGACAGACAGACAGACAGACAGACAGACAGACAGACAGACAGAGACAGAGACAGAGACAGAGACAGAGACAGAGACAGAGAGACAGACAGACGGACAGACAGAGAGACACAGAGAGACACACAGAGACACACAGAGACACACAGAGAGAGAGAGACAGACAGACAGACAGAGACAGAGACAGAGACAGAGAGACAGACAGAGAGACAGACAGACGGACAGACAGAGAGACACAGAGAGACACAGAGAGACACAGAGAGAGAGAAAGAGAGAGAGAGAAAGAGAGAGAGAGCAGAAATCTCTGCAGGCCATTTGCACCTCCACCGACCCTCCAAGACTCGACCAATTGGTCGGCCGCTACACGCCGCCGCCGCCGCCGCCGCCGCCGCCGCCGCCGCCGCCGCCGCCGAGGAGGCATCTCCAACCACCGCCCATGGTTGCAGGCGGTTTACCCAAACCAAACGGCAGCGGAATATGTTTGCTTACTATTCTACAACAAGACATCATATCGCGGCGTCGCCTTTGGCTTCTACTGCTGGCGCGGATAATGATGATGATGATGATGATGCTGCTGCTGATGATGATGATGATGGTCACGATGATGATGATGATAATGACGATGATGATAATGACGATGACGATGGTGGTGGTGGTAATGACGATGATGATGACGATGATGGTGATGGTTTTGGTGAATACGATGACGATGGTGGCGACGATGATGATGATGACGATGATGATGATGATGATGATGATGATGATAATTGCGATTGTGATGCTACCATCGGTGGACGGATCTGAATCATCCGCTGGCGTATTGGCAGCGCACGATGATCAGCCCCGAAGACAAGGGCAAGGGAAGTCGATCGACGACGTTATAAGGGAAGCGTCGCTGGTCTATAGGAACCGTTCCAAACCGAATTCATCTCATTCCGAAAGTCGCGGGGGTCTGGATGTGTCAATCGAGTGACATGAATCACGAACTGGACGGTCGTGTCACGCCTGTCTGGACCGCAGGAATGACCCGGCGCCGACATCGAGACAGACGGACACAGACGAAGACAGTGACAACGACGATGCCACGAAGACACGTCGAAAGACAGACACAAGCAGAGAGAGAGAGAGAGAGAGAGAGAGAGAGAGAGAGAGATCGGATGAGACGCCGGTAATAACAGAAATAATAGAATCTTGTTACCGTTCTACGGAGGGAGACGCCACTGCGCATGCGCAGGGAGCTCCCGAAGGCCAGCCAACCGGAAGCGGAAATGAATCGTCGACGTCATCCCTGATGCGGCGATCGCGTGACCAGCGGGAATGACGGTAGACTAATACAACGTCACACGTTGACATATGCAAGGACCGCGGGTTTAGCAACGCAATCGACGGAATTGC
>CM030865.1:9480012-9695012 GCA_018105865.1 Metaphire vulgaris | reverse complement strand
CGATTTCTGGGAAATTGCTTCTAAATGATGAATCCACAAACAGACCATCAGCGCATCCTCTTCACCCCTCCCCCACCCGGACCCCGGCTTTCTCACAGCCCCATCGGCGTAAACTTGGATGAAAAAGTGGGGGGCCCCAGTGTTTGATCTAGGCCGTTTCCGGAGGGAAAATTGCCTTTTACCCCCGGAAATTTCAAATTCCCCCCGAAAATTTTGGGATACTACATTGACTAACAGCAGCCCCTAGCAGAATCCCCCGGCTTTGTCAGTTCCCCCCCGGCTTTTTCAGTTCCCCTCCCCGGAGTCCAGGAATCTAGATTAAACACTGGGGGCCCAACCCTATACCGCCCCCTTTCCTATGGTAGCCCCGTAAAAGTTGGGGCTCGAGCCTTTGCGTCTACGCACCACTCCTCCTCGCCCCTACTGTAATCTCACACTACCCATCATCCATTTCCGTAACGTATAAGGACAGCGAGGGCAAATGCCCGGCGCTCGAGGAGGCTCCACTGCGCCTTCCACGATTCCATCTCTCCATCGGCGTCCTGTGCTGAGCTGTTCGCCGAGTCATTGACTCTGGCACGCGTCGAGTCTTCAGAGGATTGGCGGCTCCAGGATTTGGCAGGTGTGGGGGGGGGCGTTGGGGTGGCAACTTCTAAGTAAAATTAGGGGGAAACTGCCTTTTTGTCAGCCTTTTTCGGCAAAGTTTATTGATTTTCCCTTCTCTAAGCATGGGGGCCAACCATTTGGTGATAGGTATGTAGTAGTAAGTATAGGGTCCCAATAGGGCAGTAGCGGTTCTAGGATTTGGCAAGTGGGGGGCCGTTGGGGGTGGCAACTTTTAATCATGGGGGCCAACAACTTGCTGTTTAATGTATGTAACATTAAGTATAGTGTCCCAACTGAAGGGCCACTGGGGGCCAGGCACTCAATAGGGGGCACGGGCCTCCCCGCCCCCCGGTGGAGCCGCCACTGCAATAGGGGAGCACTGGGAGGGGATCAGGCATTCAATAGGGGGCACGGGCCCTTATGTGGACTCGCGGAGTCACCGCTGCTTCAGAATCAGAATTCTGCCGTAAAGTCGAACCCGATTAACGTCCGAAGCGTAAGAATCTCTGAGTTCGGTTGCGCTTTTCAAATAAATATCGAGTGAAGCGAATAAGACGAAATTACGAATTGATGGGGGGTGGGTGGGTGGGCGATGGATCGATTCGATGTTCGATATGTCGGTGGAGTTAACTAGTCGGGTCAGTGCCGGATTAAGCACCGTGGAGGCCCATAGGCAGTCAAACTTTTGGGGCCCCAGAGGCCAGGCCCCTAATGACTACTAGAACGCCATTGAAGTGTAAACATTATTGTATGACGTCAGCGTCGTCACGTGCCTTTCGCATAGCGCTATTCTTATTAGGAATAAGTGATTAACAAATTTCTTTCGTCACTGTCTTGTGGGGCCCCTAAAAGTCGCGGGGCCCATAGGCAGTTGCCTACTCTGCCTAATGGGTAATCCGGCACTGAGTCGGGAAGTGTTTAATCTAGACTCCTGGACTCCGGGGGGAAACTGAAAAAGCCGGGGGGAACTGACAAAGCAGGGGGAATTCTGCTAGGGACCGCTGTTAGTCCATGTAGTATTCCAAAATTTCCGGGGGAATTTTAAATTTCCGGGGGGAAAAGGGGCAATTGCCTCCCGGAAACGGCCTAGATTAAACACTGGAGTCGGGTATTGTGAACGCAGCTTCGATGAACCAAATCTACCTGAGAACACGACCAAACTAACGTTTTCCGAATTCCAACTAATACAGGGACATGGACGAAAATTGTCGCGAAGAAGCTCTTGGCGCAGTCACGTTCATACTTATCGATTCTCTTCCAATCATCTAACCTCCTCCCCCGAAAACTGTCTCAACAATTTCGCGCAAATCCACTACCGATCCCGGTCTGAATATGGGCGGAGGGGCGGCCCGACCCCCACGTGTCCGCCGAGGGTACGCCAATGCGAAGCTACGTCAATAGAAATTAACAAAACAGGTTCGCCAAACAAGTAGAACCTTGTTGGCAGTGGCGTAGCCAGGATTTTCGGAATGGGGTTTGGTTTTGATCGTAACCAACATCGAAAATCTTGACAAGCAAAAAAGAGGTCATCCTCATCTTTCCTTCTTATATACACCTTTACATTCTATAGCACTTAGATAATTTGGGTCGGCAGCCAGCCAAGGGGGGGGGTTTGACCCCCAAAATCCAAAAATAACAAATGTACGGAAACATACAAATTTTTCGTCGGCAGCCACGGGGGTTTAACCCCCGAAACCCCCTTGCTACGCCACTGCTTGTTGAAAGAGCCCGGGTTATGTCTAGGATTATCAATTTGGGGGTGTCGGTCTCAAATTGGGGGGGGGTGTTGGAGGGTGTTAGGGTGCATCTCAGGCTCGGATTGGGGAAAATTCGGGGGTGTCGGTCTCAAATTGCGGGGGGGGGGTTGTTTTTGTAGGGGGTGTAAGAATATCCCTGGGAAGAGTTGATAATGAAAGTTCCATCAAAAGCATTGCTCGCTTTCGCTTATCATCCAGTTAACGTTTCGTAATATTTCGAAAGATGGTGAGAGTTAAAACGCAGTCGGTCCGCTAGATTCCCTTACTCGGAAACCTTAAAGCACCCGAGGTGTTGAAATACCGCCGCAAAGTGATAGGCAGTGGCGGTTCCAGGATTTCATGGTGGAGGGGATGAAATGACTTCAGAGGAAGTTGATGGGGGATGAAAAGAGAAGGAAAATCAATAGACTTTGCCGGAAGAGGCTTACAGAAGGGAATTTCCACCTAATTTTACTACATTTACCACAAAAATAGGTTGACAAGCAAAAAAAACGTCATCCGCAGTTTTCTCCCCCCGTAGTTTTACTTGACTTTTACCCAAAAATAGGTTTCACAAGCAAAAATAATTCAGGAAATGTCGAGTGGGGGATGCATCCCCATTCATGCCCCACGTGGAGCCGCCGCTGGCGGTAGGTTAGATTTCCCGGGTTAGACGATGGTCGAAACGCGCAGAAGATGTGGCGACCAGACGAGCGATGGTAAACACGCATTGGAAAATGTCTTAGCGGATATGCGGCGCCTGTTACGGATGAGAGGTGACGATGGCCGGAGCACTCGATGCCCTACTGACTGACGCGAATTTTCGACCGAGGAGATGAAATATTCTAGCCTATACCTAATTGCTGGATGATTGCAAGACGTCCGCCAGGTTCCACATTGGGTTTTTGACGAACATCTCACGCGCCAGCAAAAATACGAGCGAGAAATCAGTCATCGCATCGCACCTATTTAATATTATTTATTAGTTCAGTACTCCAGTATAATGCAGTATTTAATGAACTATTTAATATATATATAATATATATTTATAATTTATATAATATATATATATTATATATATATATATATGTATATATATATATATATATTCACTCACACTGTATGCAGTGGCGGCTCCACCGGGGGGGCATGGGGGCCCGTGTCCCCCTATTGAGTGCCTGGCCCCCCCAGTGCCCCCCAGTTGGGACCCTATACTTAATGCTACATACATTAAACAACAAATGGTTGGCCCCCCATGATTAAAAGTTGTCACCCCAACGGCCTCCCACTTGCCAAATCCTAGAGCCGCCACTGACTGTATGTAATGTCAAAAATAAAATAAAATGTGAATCCTTGGAGTGAGATCTTCTCGAACCCGAAGCTTTTTTGAAAAATCTTTGACTGTAACTAATCATCAATGAAGTTCAGTTGATCTGACTTGATCATTGTTGGACATGTTGATGACATTCTAATGCAGTTTCTTAAAAACTCCAATATTAAAACTACCATCTAGGTTCTAATTGAAAAACGTTATCCTTAATACGTTGAGTCTGTCAATTTTCCAAGCTGTAGCCAGCCTCTATCGTGCTCAGATTCAAGATTGCTCCAGCTAAGGGGCTGTCCGTTAATTACGTCAACAATTTAGGGGGGTTTGAAAAAGTTTGACAGTTGTTGACAGGGTGTCAAGAGAAGTTGACGTCAACAATTTAACTTTTTACAAATAATCAAAAATAGGAAATTTCATGGAATACTACTTATTACAATGGAAAAAGTATGGCAAAAAAGGTATCACCACCACATTTTGACCCTCGATGAGCAAAAAAGGGGAAAATGGTAAAAATGGTTATCACCGCAATATAATAACCAAATATTGTGACCTGTCATTGATCTTGGAAGGGGGTCAAAGTTTTTGACATAATTATAGGGAGGGGTAACTGAAAGTTGACAGTTGTTGACAAGGGGGGATCAAAAATTGCCCCAATATTGTTGACATCATTAATGGACAGCCCCTAAGTGTACCGGTGTTCGGAACAGGACTGTGTCATATTTGAAAACTTAATGCCAAACATATTATATATTTGGGCTTGTGGTTACACATGAAATATAATATTGTGACGAAATTGTTGTTGTAATAGCTAAAAATAGGTGAGCCTGAGGTCCAATAATAAAGGATTGTTAAAAGTATAAAAACCCTCCTTAGTAGTTTCACTGATAGTCGTTAGCCGGAGCTAATGGTTAAGGTAGATAGTGACCGACGATTAGTTAAAGTTGAGCACACCTTCTCTAAGGTAGTGCGGCGTCCTATAAATAGAAGATCCAATGGACGGGTAAAGGACCGGTGGACTGATGTAAAACTCGGATTGCTGAATAGGTGGGTGTACCCTCCCTAAAAGGAGGTACTACTTGTACATCTCTATTGCGGAGTGTACTACCGTGAAAGCGGTTCCCAAGGGGCGGGTATGCCCCACTAAAGATAAATCGCGACGCGGTAGGAGAAAGGGAAAAAAGAGCCCAAGAGATAGATAGAGATATAGCAGGGATATTTATAGGATTGTGAATTTGGGAGTGTCGACTGTCGACCTCAATTTGGGGGGTGTCCGGAGCTAATTAGTATGCATTTTGTATGCATACCATTGTCACATTACCAAATTTTGGGGGTGTCGACCTCAAATGGGGTTTGTTAGGTGGTGGAGAGATAGATAGATAGATAGATAGATAGATAGATAGGATCCGATAGATAGATAGATAGATAGATAGATAGATATTTTAGATAGATAGATAGATAGATAGATATTGTCATAGATAGATAGATATCAAATTTTAGATAGATAGATAGATAGATAGATAGATGATAGATAGATAGATAGATAGATAAATTGATAGGATAGATAGATAGGGATGGATGGATGGATGGATGGATGATTAGATAGATAGATGATAGATGATAGAAATAGATAGATTAGATGATAGATAGATAGATAGATAGATAGATAGATAGATAGATAGATAGATAGATAGATAGATAGATAGATAGATAGATAGATAGATAGAGATAGATAGATAGATAGATAGATAGATAGATAGATAGATAGATAGATAGATAGATAGATAGATAGATAGATAGATAGATAGATAGATAGATAGATAGATCATAGATAGATAGAGATAGCGAAAGAAGAAATCAGTCAAACCCCTTAGCCAAAAAGCTAAGTCGACTACCCACGCGTCTTAATTGAGAAATCTGACCCTGTGTAACGGTCGAACGTCAGCCATCCCGGGGAAGGGCGTAGGGCCTGTTCGCAACAAAATTGCATATACATGCGTGGATGTGTGCTGGTACTTTCGATATTAATTAATTATCATCATCATCATCATCGCCATCCTGCCACTCCGCCATACCGGCGCTGGGCGATGACATGGGTTAACTGCCTCCGTGAAATCCTGTCTTGTGCCGCTCGATGTGCTTCTGATAAACGTAAAAGGTCCATTCTGTGACGTTATTCATTCAGGTCGGTCTTGGTCTTCCTCTGCTTCTTTGTCCTTCTGTGATCCTTAGCATTATGGACTATTCTATGTTGTGTCCCTGTCGCGCCATAATTATATTATGTGTCCAAAATATTTAGATTTTCTTTCACTTTGACGAGTATTAGTGGTGTTCTATTCCTGCTTTGTGAAGTACATGTACTTCATCATTAGTTCTTCTTTCTTGGCATGCGATTATACTATTTTTCGAAGGTATTTCATTTCAAAATCTTCTATGCTTCACTCCTCATCCTTCATAGTAATAATAATAATAATTATGGATGGAAGAAATTACCGACGCCGTCATATCATCGCTTCTGGTTTCACCAGATTAGACTGAATTAATGAGATGGACACGTTGGCCAATAATCTCATACCAGCATTTCATTTCTCTCTCTATCACTCTCTAACTCTGCCTGTCTCTCTGTCTGCATGTCTCTATATGCCTGTCTGCTTGTCTGTCTGTCTCTGCTATCTGTCTGTCTGTCTCTGTCTCTGTCTCTCTGTCTCTGTCTCTGTCTCTCTGTCTCTGTCTGTCTCTCTCTCTCTCTCTCTCTCTCTCTCTCTCTCTCTGTCTCTGTCTCTCTGTCTCTGTCTGTCTGTCTGTCTGTCTGTCTGTCTCTGTCTGTCTGTCTGTCTCTCTCTCTCTCTCTATGTTCACTGCTCTGTGTTGTTTATAATCTTTACGGTCCGTCTCTATGGTTTTGCCAGTCAACCGACACTGACAACGAGCTCTTCTTCATTGCCAAATTATCGGCGCTGATCAGAAACGTGGAATCTGATGTAATATATAGGCCTACTAGGTTATATGTCTAACAGGGTGGGCAAGAAATCGGGCCACTCTCCTTTATTATCTATACACCTAGTATCGCCAATCTGTCTGCGCCATAACCTGCAAAATAAAATCGTTTATTGTTTCTTGGAGTTATTTTGGTATGTTAGTTATTACATGAAGGCAAGTCGTATTGTTACTTGATCTAGAATACTAGAAAGATGCTCGCAGCTCGCGCTCGTAATCTCGCATCTTCAGTGCAGGATAATACTAAAACCCAATCATTGAATTCATGCTGCTGAACAACGTTTCAATGACGTACATACCCCACGGACTCTCTGACGCTGCAACGTACGCTTCGTCAAACGCTTTGGCCGTTCGCTTCGCGTCGCCGTTCGCTTCGCGTCGCCGTTCGCTTCTTTCGCGTCGCCGTTCGCTCGCGAGATAAATGATATCTGACGCTGCAACGTACGCTTCGTCAAACGCTTCATTGTGGCCGTTCGCTTCGCTTCGCCGTTCGCTTCGCGAAGCCGTTCGACTCGCTTCGCGTCGCCGTTCGCTTCGCGTCGCATTTCGCTTCGCGAAGCCTAAGATTCCAGAACGACCAATCAGAACGCTCACCCAGCCAACCAATCAGAACGAATTGAAGGTAACGAATGAGAACGTCACACAGCCAACCAATCAGAACGCTCACACAGCCAACCAATCAGAACGCTTGAAGGTAACAGACATACAGAGCAAAGATCTTGTAAAATGCTCGCTTCGCTCGCACTCGCTTTCTCTCTTCGCTCGCAGTGCAGGCTCGCTTCGTTCGAGGCAAGAATATTCCAACAAACAAATTAAACATAAACTGCTTACACAAATCGGGCCTAAATGTGCTCTATAAAATTAGCCTTAAGCGAAGCGTAACCGTACTCTCTAACGTTTATAACCGCTGAGATATAGGCGCTATAGGAAGCTCCTATTCACCATTCGGCACTGCACAAAAATGCCTCTGACTTAACTACCGTAATAATCGATGAATAATTAATGTGCTCTATAAAATTAGCTTTAAGCGAAGCGTAACTCTTTCTAACGTTTATAACCGCCGAGATATAGGTGCTATACGAAGCTCTATTCACCATTCGGCGCTGCACAAACATGCATTTAATTTAACTAATAATCGATGAATAATTAATTCCTTTGCAAGAAACCTCTAAAAATATCAGGAATCGATAGAAACGTAAGGAATTATAAAAGGACCTTTAAAGTTTAAAGTACTAAACGGAACATTTGAAACTCATAATGCTAATCTATAGGGCATGACGTTGCACGTTTGCATAAAATTGCGGTAAATTTCCGTAGCTATGCAAAAATCTCATAATGCTAATCTATAGGGCATGACGTTGCACATTTGCGTCAAATTGCGGTAGATTTCCGTAGCTATCAAAAATCTCATAATGTTAATCTATAGGGCATGACGTTGCACATTTGCATAAAATTGCGGTAAATTTCTCTATGCAAAAATCTCATAATGCTAATCTATAGGGCATGACGTTGCACATTTGCGTCAAATTGCGGTAGATTTCCGTTTATAAAATCTCATAATGTTAATCTATAGGGCATGATGTTGCACATTTGCGTCAAATTGCCAGTAGATTTCGAAAGGAGAAGGGGGTATATTCGGAAGGCACACAGCCAAGCTCAACCAAAGGGATGGTTGGTTGGGAGATGGATGGGGAGAGGGGTGGAAGAGGGATGGGGAGAGGGGTGGAGGGAAGGAGAGGGGGTTGGGAGGGGTTGGGAGGGAATTGGGAAGAGGGGTGGAGGAAGGGGTTGGGAGAGGGTTTGGGGGTTGGGAGGGGAGGAAGGGGGTTGGGAGAGGAGAGGGGATGGAAAGAGGGTGGGGAGGGGGAAGGGGTGTGGAGGGGAGGGAGGGGTTTGTTTGAGAGAGAGGGATGGGGAGAGGGAAAGGAACTGCAATTAAGACGCCAACGCTCCGTTGATTATATTATACAGTTTTGATTAATAGACAATGGTTGTCAATGGCAACAGCCTCGTGCAAAATAGGACAGAGTTTACGCATTCGACTTGCAACGTCGATTGGTGACCAATCAGAACGCTCGAAGGTAACAGACAAACTGGACAAACAGAGCAAGAATCTTAATATTATAAATGGGAGACTTATTGTGCCCAGATCTGTGATTACCGTAACATTGATATCTTGGTTTATTGGCCAGAGGCGGCGCTGAGGGGGTGGGTCCACGGGTCCGGACCCACCCAGCCTCGGACAGGGGCACCCCAGCAAATCGTGCAAATCCGCAGAGAAATTTTGTTTATCTTGGGGTGAGGGGTAGTCTTAGCCGGGTCCTGGTTGTGTAGATTGCATTAGACCCACCCAGCCCAACAAAATCAGCGCCGCCTCTGTTATTGGCATGAAATTAAACAGGCGCTAACAGGGTCATTTCTAGGATTATCAAATTTGGGGGTGTTGGTAAGTTCTGGAGTCCCCTGCCAAAAAAGTCTTACAAGCAAAAACGGTCATCCCATAGCTGAGTTTGGGGGTGTTGAGGGGTGTCGGTTTAAAATTTGGGGTCCTTGGGGTGTAAGGAGGGGTGTAAAAATATTCCTGGGCGCTAAGATCATAAAAGAAATTGCTTCAATGTTCCAGAAACCCTCGTCAGGTGGCGGCAGAGTACAGGTAACAACAATGATTAATAAACCGAACGCGAATTATAAATTGGTAGCAAGTCGAAATTCCCAACGCAGCGACCGTGATCAGAGCACGCGATAGACGAGATTAGAATCTCGCCCCGAATGGCCCCCGGTCGAGGGCCCCACGGGTCCTCCAGCCACAGCAGGCGTCTGGCCCCTCGGGGCTTTAGGCGAGTCTGACAAGAAGCATTCGCAAGCGATGCCGTACGTTCCTTTGCAGTGTGCGTGGGTGGAGGAGGGGGGGGGGGCGAGGGGGCAGTCAACACCTGTCGGATCATGTATACCTCGAATCAGGTCTCGTTTTCCTGTAACGTTGCATCCCAAAAAAAGCACCGAGAATTCTGTACGGCTCTGACCGATCGCCTACAAGCTGGTTTCGCTTGGGAAAGTAAATGTTTACAGTGATGTACAGGCTGTAACAGGTTACAGAACATGTGTATCGCGTGTATATACATATACATACAGCATATTATCTATCTTACGATGTGTTACGCATACATGTATACAAAACCCTTTGCACAGCGGCGGATTCGATCGTGAACAGGACGGCAAGAGCGGCGACAACATGCGCTCAACTTACACGTCTTCGGTCTCATACAAAAGGTTCTCTCTCTGTCTGCTTTTTTCCGCCATTTTGTCCATCCTCTCGTCTGGTCCCTGCTCTTCTATGCCTCGTACAAGGAAGCTACGCATTGGTGTTCGTATTTTCTACATGGGCGTCCGCAGAAATTTGTCCAGGGAGTGTAAAACAAGGTCTTGTGATGAAAGAAATGAAAAAAATTTCCGGGGGGGGTTGCAAAACAAGGTTTCCTGACGAAAGAAACAAGCAATTTTACTTTTTCATGACTCCACAATTTTTCCAGGGGGGTGCAATTGCACCCCCTTGCACCCTCCTCCAGTGTTGGTTCTGGGCACATGTAGCAATGAACCAGCAAACTTTGTTGAATGAAAATAAAATGCGTGCTTCGAGTGGTTCAAGATAGATTTTAAAATAATATTGATGTTGGCCAGACTGCAGTATTTTAAAAATCAGGGCACCAGTTTTGAATACAATTCTCTGTTCTATCGACAGCCAGTGTAACTTTGCAAGAGCAGCTTTGATATGACCATGCTAAGAAAACCGATAGGTGTGCTTACAACAGAGAGCTGCAGCTACTTCAAGTAGCATAAATGAAGAATTTGTAAATGAAGACAAAACAGAATAAAATAAAAAGCTACAGAAATTTGGTTTCATTATTTTACTCGCTTACTTACTAACTTAGCTGTCTACTTGTTTGCTTGAGCAGTGGCGGCTCCAGGATTTGGCAAGTGGGGGGGCCGTTGGGGTGGCAATTTCTAATCATAGGGGCAACCATTTGTTGTTATGTATGTAGCATTAAGTATAGGGTCCCAACAGGGAGGCCACTGGAGGGGGCCAGGCACTCAATAGGGGCGCACGGGCCCCCCGGGTCTCTCCTGTGGAGCCGCCACTGTGCTTGAGTAAGGCGTTCCTTTTTAACGACTGGTTTAGTTGTCTTTGAACGCGCAATAAACGACATCGCTTGTCATCTCAGAGATGGTAAAAGACTAAAAGCAAACACTTGAACCCGACTTTGACCAGTTGATTATTCCGCGACGCACTTAATAATGCACTCCTTGCACTTTCAAGGAATTCTTTTTGAGATTCGAATTCTGACTCCGAGAAATGGAACAACGTTTTGGGTCTTTGAGAATGCGTCACGCCCAACGTTTTCTAGATCAAACGTCAGAGGGGAAGGGAAGATCTAAAAAAAGGTTCCCCATTGCACAATGAAGATCGCTCTGACAATCTATCAGGGCCGACGTCATGCACCCACAAAGTCCGCAAAAAGCGGGTAGCCCGGAGTTCACAGGGGAGCAATCCAAAGGGGATACTCTTTTAGTATTTACAGCTACAGCCCCCCCCGGAGGCACGAATTGGGGGCCAAGCACAGATAAGACCCAGCCCCTGTCATCCATCGGAATCTTGCTAACACAATTACCTTGGCCGAGAGCCGCTTTATCCAGGAGAATAGTTTAAGAATAATGCGCAAACACTTTCCCGACATTTCACTGAAACTATCCGAATGTCAAAATACGCGTTGGACATTCTGTTATCTCTGCTTCTGCGCGCCGAACAACTTGCGCTTTGCTCCTAGGAGTGCTGGTGCAGTTTGCATCGGGTGTAGGACACCTTCTGGTTGGGGCGATTCACCAGGGAGAAACCCTGGGCCACTAGGGGTGAGCGCTACGTGATAGCGAAGACCAACAATGTACGAGTTTTTCGTAATTTTGAAGAGCTTTCTGTCCGTTCAATTAAGAAAAATTATTGCGTTTTACAGCGCCACCCTCAGAACAGCCTTTTCGCTCCCTGTTATATATTATTAGGCCTATTCGTCTCTGAATGATTGGATTTGCGATTTTAAAATCGGTTTCTGTCTTCGCTGGTTTTATCACGCCTCCTCTCTAAGAACCACTTAAAGAAGAAGAAGATGGAGAGGAGCAGTGGCGGATTTACGACGACACAAATGGTACTCTTTCCCTCTGACTGATTTCTGGAATGTCGTGGTCTTTTGCGGATGGATTTGAAGTACCATCGATTGATACCCTATTACCCTTAGGTATTAGAACTGGTGCAATAGAAGTGCACTATTGTTGTTGTTGTTGTTGTTGTTGTTGTTGTTGTTGTTGTTCCAATGTCCAGGGAAGCCAACCAATTTACCAGAAATTACAATTTAATCAAAAAAGTCCCGCATATAGTTAATAAAAAACCGCTAAACTAGACTGACAGATGAACAGACAGAGAAAGAGACGCAGCAGAGGGAGAGAGTGCGAAAGACGAAGTTGGGCGTCGGCAGAGATTTTTCCAGGGGGGGTGCAAAACAAGGTTTTGTGACGAAAGAAACAAGTAATTTTGCTTTTTTCATAACTCCACAATTTTTCCAGGGGGATGCAATTGCACCTCTTTGCACCTCCCTCCGGACGCCCATGAGACGAACGCACAGAGACAGACAAAGACAGAGACAGACAAAGACAGCGACAGACAAAGGCAGACAGACAAAGACAGAGACAGACAAAGACAGATACAGACAAAGACAGAGACAGACAAAGACAGAGACAGACAAAGACAGAGAAAGACAAAGACAGCGACAGACAAAGACAAGACAGACAAAGACAGAGACAGACAAAGACAGAGACAGACAAAGACAGAGACAGACAAAGACAGAGACAGACAAAGACAGAGACAGACAAAGACAGAGACAGACAAAGACAGAGACAGACAAAGACAGAGACAGACAAAGACAGAGTCGGCAGCGAGATAGACAGACAGCAACGGTGTTGTTGAAGTAAGAATGCGATTTTTCGCAGAAGAAACTCGAAAGGCGATATATAAATCAGATCGCGATTACTCTCGGTTTCCAGCGACGACAGAATCAACAACGTTTCATTCCACCAGGTGATTCACTCCAAGTGGTAGGACCAGCTCCAGGTCGATTGGATCAGACGCTGTTGGTCGAACCAGACACCCGATGGAACGCCTAATGGACGGAAGATTTACGTCCACCTACGCAAGTCCGTCTGATTAGAAGTGGCAAAAGGCAGTTACGCATTGGTAAACTCGGTACTTGGTAAACAGCACCCTATCGACGTGATACTGGTACTGGGTACTGGGTACTGGAGTGGGAGTAGTCCTGAACAGGGCCGGTTCCACGTTGGGGATGACTGGGGATGCGTCCCCCCACAGAGCTTTTTTTGCTTGTCAGCCTTTTTCGACAAGGTTTATTTCATTAGTCACTGGCCAAAACAAAACACTGCCAATGAACTTTTTTGTCTAGTCAACCTTCTTCGGGATTTTATTGTACCCCCTCCACACACCAACTTCCTAGAAATGCATTGCATCCCCCTACAAAGAATTCTTGAATCGCCACTGGTCCTGAGCAATGATGCAACCACAGCGCAATACACTTCCGATGTATTTCCAAAAACACCGGCGAGTTATATCAGACTGTTTGTTTTTGGGAAACATATATATATATATATATATATATATATATATATATATATACGTGTGTATATATATTCTTTTAATTCCCTCGGTACTTAATTCCCCGAGAACTTGCAGGCAGTAAAAAGTGTTCGAAGGCAGACGAAAATAATATTATATGCTTTACAGTTCTCATCTGGATTCTTCATGTCGAAGGCGGGAAAAAGCTTCACGGACTGCGATGGAACTGAAACTGTATGGACGCTGGAGGAAGAAGCTTCTCTCCATTGTGTCTCCGATTAATCTATAATATTAAAATCCTTCCTCTGTATGTGCATACGTATATATTATGTATTTGAAACCCTGGTATCCATCAGTTACGACGCGCGTCATTTGCATCAGTTGGGTGGTCGTCGTCTATCTCATATGAACTTAATTAATAATAATATCAGACGTCCCGGCTATTCGCATAGCCCAGTTAATCGCATAAGCAAGGCTTGCACGGCAACTATGCAATTACGCGGGTTTCACTGTATATGGATGAGCCCTTATTTCTCTCTAATTGTAGTCTGCAGAGACTTGTTTATACGCATATGCGCTTGGTCGTTCGTTTTCGTGTGTTTATCGGTTTTCGACGGTTGTTGTATGTGCGACACGTGTCTGGCTCAGCAGAGCACGAGAGAGACCATTGGTAGAACAGCGGATGGTCGTGCATTAGGGACGTATACTGCACATTGGATCGTCTGCCTGCCGTGGTTGTTTCCAATATTCCTCTCTATTCGACCGGACCCGGAAAAGCTTTGCGCAAGAAGATCAGAGGCGCAGAGCGGATGGAAAACGGGGGGGTGAGGACACATGCGTCTGGGATGGGTCTCTGTGAAGTGGGGAGCCGCAGGGTGCGAAAATTTAAGACAGACCTGTGACCAGGTTCACCTCCGGGTCTTCTACTGCGTGTTTACTCTGCTCTGGTCTGCTCTTTCTTCTTGCATCCGAAAAGCGATCGTTGAAAGACAGAAGAAGAAGAAGAAGAAGAAGAAGAAGAAGAAGAGAAGGAGGAGGAGGAAGAGGAAGAAGAGGAGGAGTAGGAAGAAGAGGAAGAAGAAGAAGAAGGAGGAGGAGGAAGAGGAAGAAGAAGAAGAAGAGGAAGAAGAAGAAGAAGAGGAAGAATAAGAAGAAGAAGAAGAAGAAGAAGAAGAAGAAGAAGGAGGAGGAGGAGGAGGAGGAGGAGGAAGAGGAAGAGGAGGAGGAGGAAGAAGAGGAAGAAGAAGAAGAAGAAGAAGGAGGAGGAGGAGGAGGAGGAGGAAGAAGAAGAAGAAGAAGAAGAAGAGGAAGAAGAAGAAAAGGAAGAGGAAGAGGAAGAAGAAGACGAAGAAGAAGAAGAAATGAAGAAGATGATTAGGAGGAGGAGAAGGAGGAGGAGGGGGAGGAGGAGGAGGAAGAGGAGGAGGAAGTAGAAGAAGTAGAGGAAGAGAAAGTAGATGAATCGGAATAAAAAGGACGAGCGTGAGGAAAACGATGAGAATAAGAAGAAAAGAAAAATGAAGGAGAAGAAGCCGGAGAAGAGGAATATACAAAAGGAAGGCAGATGAGGAGGAGGGGATGGAGGAAAAGAAGAAAAAGAAAATAAAGTAGAAGAGAAAGAAGGAGGAGGAGGAGGAGAGGAAGGAGGAAAAGAAGAAGAAGCATAGATGATCTTAAAAGATTTCCAACATAGAGTTTGTAAGATCCAATTATGTCTGAGCTCTGTCGCCGATCGTTAAGAACTCGAATGCAGGCTTAATAACCACAGATTCACGAAAGGCTTGTCCAGGCTACAGGTTCAAGCGTATACGTGTCTGCTGCAATGTTCGACTTGCTGTGGATTTGGGCAGAGGTTTGCCAACATTTTGGGTTTTAACTTTCCGATCCCCCTCCCACTGGAGGTCGAATGTCAAAATGGGTCTGAGACTCTGAGTAACCCGAACAACCCTGACCTATTAAAAATCGACAACTGCTTCGGGGGATGTCTGTTATATTTTTCCAAATTCTGGAAGAAATGTGAAAATTTGACTCGCGCCCTGAAAACCATAGATGTAAAAAACGTTGGAAAAATAATTTTTAAAAACGTTAAAAACGTAAAAGACGTTACAGAAATAAAAAACGTTAAAAACGTTGAATAAAAAACGTTACAGACATTTTTCTGAGCGAGGTTAATGAATGTCCCTTACCTGCCCACAGGCAATCAAAACTCAAGTTACACTATGCAAAACGACTGTGAAATGAACTTAGCAGCAATAATACTAGCAATAATTTCAAAACACAGGTTCACATTTTTTATACGGTCTTGCTTTCTCTTAAGCAAACGAGTATATTCTATGGCTAACAGTAAAAAGCTAATTCGCTTAAGAAAATATGTTTTTATTTTTTCGACGTTTTTTATAATAAAACACGCGGGGAAAATTTAAAAAAAACGTAAAAAACGTGGGAAAAAATAAAAAACGTTAATAACGTTTGTTACATCTACGATGAAAACTGAAAGGCAGAAAACAGGCTCGCTAGACGTAATGTTTTTTTAGGTTAGCGTCGATTAATTAACGAATCGCCTAAATTGAAAGAGAAAAGCAGGGTGATTTTGTTAAGAGGGTCGTTGATCTTCGCCATTTCACCTTTCTTCCGAATTTGACTTCGATCCGAGCATGTCGGTCTGTCAGCACGATATTCTAACCAACAAGTGGCGCAACCAATGGGGGCTTGGGGGGGTTAAAACCCCTTGGCTGTTCGCAGTGTAGGGAAGAAAGGGAGTTTTTGGCGATCAAAATTAAATAGGTCTAAGCATTTTTTCTTAAATATATATATATTCTTAGTTATTCAAGCATAAGAATAGATGACAACTTTTTTGCTTGTCAGGATTTTTCGTGTTGCTGTTATTAATTAAACGATGGAATGATGATAGCCTTCTTTTTGCCTGTCAGAATTTTCGGAAGTTGGGATTCACGGGAACCATAATCTCCCTCTTAGGAAAATCCTGGCTACGCCTCTGTAGCCAACTAAATTCATACTTGTTCGGCCACATCGCCCGTCTCGACGAGGATGTCCCCAACTCATCGGATCCTTGGCACCCATCTTGACAAGTCATCTGGTCAGTGGCGGCTCCAGGATTTGGAAAGTGGGGACCGTCAGAGTGGCAGCTTCTAAGCATGGGGCCAACCATTTGTTGATAGGTATGTAGTATAGTAAGTATAGGGTCCCAACAGAGGGGCCACTGGGCGAGGCATTCAACGAGGGTCACGGGCCCCGGCCCCCATGTGGAGCCGCCACTGTGTCTGGACATCGACCCGATCCTTCCTGGAGACGATCTCGTGGTCGACCATGGATCCGATGGAACGAGCAGCTGAGACCGCCGGGACAACAATCTAATCTAATCTAATCTTAAACTTCTATAGCGCCACTTTCATAATGCACAGAAGCATCAACCGATGGCACACCAAATCCAAATCACTAAAGATCCAGGTCAAATCCAGGGTATCCGGCCGAACAAACGGGTGACAGTCTATGGTGGATAAGCCCGGTCAAAAAGATGGGTTTTTAATCTTGCTCTAAAAATCTAGGATTTGGAAAGTGATTCTAAAAAAACAACAGTACTCCCCTCACGCCGTGCGGTCATGCATGCCACCCTTGGTGGTCCCGGTTATGAGGCAACGCAACGATCCTCCGCTGGCGACGAGAGAAGAAGAAGAAGAAGATGATGATGATGATGATGATGATGATTGGTGATGATGATGATGATGACGATGATGATTGGTGATGATGATGATGATGATGATGATGATGATGATGATGATGATGATGATGATGATGATGATGATGATGACATTCATACATATAAGCAGCTCTAGCCTCTACCACTTTTATCTCTCTCTCTCTCTCAATCTAGTTCTCTATCTCTTTCTCTGTGTGTGTGTGTGTGTGTGTCTGCAAATGGAGAGATCAATCATAAACTTCTATAGCGTCACTACACAATGCATAGAAGGATGCATTAGCCGATGGTAAACCAACTATTAATCGTTTAAGATTCTTAGCATGATTTAAAGTGGCTTAGGAGGCATTATACTGCTTGTGTGAAAGCCACTATAGGGGCACTGATGGGGCTTGAACCCGCTCCGTCAGCCTGACGCTCCAGCACGTAACCCACTCTGCCATCTTCCGTCCCCATAGTGTGCAAATTTTTGACTCTACATAGATAAGGCAACAGTGGAATAGCTTCTGAAGAGCCGAGCCTGTGTGTGTGTGTGAGAGAGAGAGAGAGAGAGAGAGAGAGAGAGAGAGAGAGAGAGAGAGAGAGAGAGAGAGCAGTCTAAGTGGAACAGTTGTCGGTTCACCAGTCTAAACACGAGTGTTCAAAGCGAGTAACCAACCTATTAACGGTTAATTTATTGTTCTCCTTGTGTTCATGTGTTCCGACCTTTCAAGCGCATTTTGGATCAAATGCTTCGCGTAATTAACAGCCTCTTCAACCGACCTGCAATGCAAACGTGGGATCTAGTCTCTGTGCGGAATTTACCGGCTTAAATGAAACGCCATTTGGACAACGCTGGCAATACCACGAGATTTGCAGAAACCCGTTGAAAAATGGCCCCGGTTGGGAGCGCTATAGGTAGAGATATGGAAGAGAATACGCGAATGTGCTAAGAACTATATGACGACCTTTACTACTACTACTACTACTAGTCTACTACTACTACTACTACTACTACTACTACTACTACTACTACTACTACCTACTACTAATGTTATTATTATTATTGTTGTTATTATGATTACGATTATTATTATTATTATTATTATTATTATTATTATTATTATTATTATTATTATTATTATTATTATTATTATTATTATCAATAATGTGATTCAAAGTGGTTTAGGAGGTTAAGTAAGCCTGTGTGAAGAGAGTGTAAAGGGGCTGTCCATTAATTGCGTCAACAAAATAAGGGAATGTGTTCTAAAAGTTTGACAGTTAATTGTTGACAGAGGGCACGGGGGAGTCAAGAGAAGTTGACGTCAACAATTTTATTTTTAGCAAATAATTCAAAAATAGAAATTTCTTGGAATACTATTTATTGTAACGGTAAAAAAGCTGGCAGGCAAAAATTGGGCATCATCACATTTTGACACTTGATGAGCATAAAGGGAGAAAATGGTCTCATCACCGCAAAATAATAGCCTTCTAAACTTTTTAGAGGGACATTCACTTCTGATCTTATGGAGGTCAAAAGCTTTGACATAAGCCTAATTATGGGGGGCCACTGAAAGTTTAACAGTTGTTGACAAGAAGAGGGGTCAAAAATTGACCATAAATTGTTGACGTATTTAATGGACAGTCCCAAAGTATCACCGCATGTTTCAGGTTTTATATGTATGAAAAGTGTGACCTCACATATGATCTTTACCTCCTGTCACAAACAGTTACACTTTCTTGGACCCTCCCCTCGGAACTTGACGTACCAGGGGCACTTCCACGTTGGGGATGACTGGGGATGCATCATCCCCCCCACCGGCCCACCAAAAATGCGTCTTCAATGGAAGATGATCGTCTAAACGGATTAACCTCGATGTATATCCACAAAGATATGGACATATCCATAGACAATGTCATCGACAAACTCGCTTCCAGCAATAGAAAACTCTATTTTGCACTATGACTTTGTACAACCAGTAGGCTATAATTATTTCACAAATCAAATATAAAGATTTCTTCTAAACCGTTTAAATATAATTCCTTTGACAATTGGCGGGATATTCCTAGAAATTCATTTGCACCCCCGCCAAGAGTTCTTGGAACCGCCACCGACGGCCCCTAATTCCAAAGCCTCTGCATATATTTGCTGCATAGGGCCTAGTACCCTAACGGGGCAATATTACCCGATTAACGTTATCAGGCGTTGTAAAAAAATTCTTCCGTTGAATTCTTAAAGACTCGAACTATAAAGGTCAGCGGGGATTCACTTCAGTCAACGGCAGCCATCCATTATCGGGAATAATTTATAACGTTGAGCGACATCTGACGTCTCGGTAAGCGATCGGCTAGGGTTGGTTGGCTGAAACAACAGCGTCAATAGAATGGCCGATACAGTATATAGGGGGTGGGGTGGGGGCAGTACAGCTCTGAGGAATCTCTGCTCATAAGGCACCAACCTGCACTCGAACAATTTAGAATTCATTTCCTAGAAAAGGATGGTACTCAGAGCTTTTTCTAGGAATTCAAGGTCTGGGAACTCATTTTCAGGGCCGTCGAGAGAAATTCCTACGCGCCTGCACCTAAAACGATTTGAAATTCTTTATATTTTTAGTGGTGTTGATTTTTTGTGCTGTTCAAGTGTCAAAAGTGGTGATGACCAGGGCGTGATTTGCGGGGGAGGGGGAATCTTCCCCCCACTGCCAAACTGCATCCCCCCTACTGCTACATCCCCCACCACTACATCCCCTCACTGCTACAGTTTCCAACAACTACATCCCCCCAAGCTCGACATATCCCCCACTGCTCCAAGGTCACAAATCGCACCCTGGTGATGACCTTTTTTGACCAAAAGAACCGATCGTAAGTAAAACAGTAAAACAGTAAAACACTCGTAATTGCATCAATATATAAACGAATCTGGTAAAAAAGGCGTGGGAACGCGTTTGCCGTGCGTTTCCACTGAAAAAAACACTGACATGGGCGTCCGCACATAATTGGGGCAAGAGGGGGCACTTGCCCCTCCTGGAAAAAAAAAAATGCCAATATTTCCCATTGAAATTTGAAAACCTTGCTAAAATATTAGCCGTGACCATTGTGTTAAGATGTGGTTTGCCCCTCTTGGGCTTAATCTTCCTTGAAATGGCTATAGGTAAGGTGGGTTGTCGGCCGGGCAAAGGTCAGTGTATCCATGAGGTTCATGGCGGGTCAGGCTGTTATAGCTATGGGGGAAATGACCTTTGGAATAGGAAGGTTTTAAGTTTAGACCTACAGTACGAAGGAAATGAAGATTCAGAGCTTATTATTATAAGCTCAAGACTACTGTATATATTATTATTATTATATGTCTGTTTTACTATGTTATATCACTTAGTTAAGTGTTCAGTAGTTTAAATGTTTATACAACCAGTATGTCGATCTAACATGATCATGTTATATTGTTTAATGTTAATGTCAATGCTTGTATGAAGTTGAAAAAATAAATGATGTTTTCAATTCAATTCAATTCAGATGCAAATCCGAGTTCATGACATCAGGCCGGGCAACTATGTTCGGACTAAAGCGAATGGTTTTGGATAGATCGAAGGAGAGGGTCAGTTATTTCTCGGAGGAGGGAGGGATGGATGGCGAAATTTAATTCAATTTCTGGAGATAAATTCCCTCCAGTATTATTAGTCTCTGACGGTTTTCATGGTCGACGCATCACTAAGAGAACGGTCCGTAAACACTTATTGGATTTAAGGGAGGTCAGATATCCAAACGCGATTAGCCTACTGATTAATTATTTATTCAGTTCGGTGGATATCGATCTTCAAAGGAGACGCAATTGATCCGAAATCGATGACCCTCTGTTGAAGTTCGATTCTCAACCTTTCGGTCACCAAATTAGAAAACCGAGAATTAAGCGAATTCACGGACGTGCGGATATCGGAACCGCTCCGTTGGGACACCGGACAGGCATCGGAGATCCAGCGACGAACGAAGGAGGGCAAACAGAAGCTCCTGAAACGAGGCGAACCCAACGGAAACGAGGGCGAATCCAAGACCATAAGTGTAATTATAAACAGCGGATCCGATTTACTGTACGCGTTTCGCGTTGGAGGAATTAACGCGAAAGGAAATTCTCTGACGTGTCCTCGTCAGTGACGTAACCAAGGGGGATTTTGAGGTTTAAACCCCCTTGTCTGCCGAAAATTTTTTAATGAGTTTAAATACATTTTTAAAATTATGGGACGCGGTTTTGGGGGTCAAACCCTTGGCTGGACACCAAAAAGTTTGTTTGCTTGTCAGCACCTGGAAGGGAAAAATAGAAGAAGGAAAGATGAGGATGATCTTTTCTTTGCTTATCAACATTTTTTCGAAGGTGGTCACGATCAAAACCAACCCCCTTCCAGAAATCCTGGCTACGCCACTGGACCTCGCCAACGTAACGTTATCTGGATGCAGCGCGACCGCACTCAAGCAATGCTGGATTTAGGAGATAGGGGGCCCTGTGCTCAGTGGCGGATCCAGGATTTGGCAAGTGGGGGAGGGGCGTTGGGGTGACAACTTCTAAGCATGGGACCAACCATTTGTCGATAGGTATGTAGTAGTAAGTATAGGGTCCTAACAGGGGGCCAGGCATTCAATAGGGGCACCGACCACCGGGACCCTCGTGTGGAGCCGCCACTGCATGCCTGTGCTAGTCAGGCCATGGGATCCCGTAGGTCTCAATAGGCAATCAGACATACGCTGGAAAGTTAGCAGTAATAGGAATTATGCGTTTTGAAATATTCCTCGTAATCAAAGATCACAACTTTACGGACAGACGGAAGTTGGAAATTGGAATAGACCTGTAGAAGGATATGTACACTGTACAGTATATTAGTGACACTGGTTTTCAACAGAGGAGAAATACTACCAAACCACCTTAAAATCCATTCATTACTATTACTATTACTATTATTATTATTATTATTATTATTATTATTATTATTATTATTATCATCATCATCATCATCATCATCATCATCATCATCATCATTATCATCATCATATTTAAATGTCTCTTCAGAATTGAATTCCAGGAACACAGGAGAAATACTGCGTCGGTGTTTCGAAATTGATAAGAGACAAGACTACCTGCTGATGATCCCATAATAAAATATAAGATAGGTTATAAGTTTTGTAATCCGATCCATTGTCTGATGGCCAGTTACTGTAGTTTAAATAAAATCAATTATTAATAATAATAATTCGGACCTTTAATAATAATAACTATATAATAAATAAGTGAAAGGCCTAGGGAAGTTAGACATAGAATATTCAGTAGACATTAGCGACAGGTTATTGTCGATTATCAGCACCGATGTATTCAGTTTAGGAGGAAGGGTCATATCAGAGTCCTATAAATAGAGGTCCCTTAGATGGCCACGTCTGGTATACTGAGTTTCGACTTGGAGTGCCGTGTATGGAAACCTTCAAACATTTCCGCTAAGGAAGTGGCAATCCACCGAGGAAAAGAGGTCATCCCAAGGGGCATGGTTTTGCCCCATCAAAGACGGCGACCGGCGAGTTTGGAGAGGAAATGAGCCCGTTGCAAGGCCCGGATCTCTAGGTCTTGACCCATCAATACCTGACAGAGAGTTTGAAGACCTAAAGAGGGTACCTGAGCTAAAGCTATTTTAAGTAATATATCAGTGACGCTGGTTTTCAGAGAGAGATAGAAGGAGAAATACTAATCAACCATATAATAATAAAACCTTACTATTACAAAAGCTAAGTCGAATACCCACCCGCCTTAATTGAAAGAAAGATAGTCCTGTTATTATTATCATTATCAGTCATCCTGGTATCATTATAAATGTCTCTTCAGGGCGGTTCGCAACACTACCAAACCACCTTAGAATCCCGTCATTATTATAATTACTATTATTATTATTATTATCATCATCATCATCATCATCATCATCATCATCATCATCATCATCATCATACAATATAAATGTTTCCTCGGAATTGAATTCCTGCAGTGTTTATTCTAGGCCTGTTTTTTTTTTGGGGGGGATTCCCCCAAAGTTTTAAAATTCCCCCAAAATTTGTATATGTTGGCTTGGGGATGGAAATTTCCCCCCAAAAGCGTGGAGAGACAAGTCTTGCCCCCCAAACATTTCAAACTCCCCCACAATGTCAAGGTGGCTAGAATAAACACTGGTATTCCTGGAATCGCCGTTATTTCAGTAAGTATGTGAGGATTCAGTTGCTTCAATCATCCACCTCACTCGATGACTTCTTCTTCTTCTTCATCGTGCTGTCTTCTCGTTTCCTCTTCCGCCAAAGGGGATCCCGTTTTCACGACGACCTTATTGGCGACCACCACCACCTTGGCCTTTGGAAAACCCGGTTCAGTTGAACGAGGAACCGGAAGCCGGAGGGAGTGGGGGTTGTTCAACGCTGCAGACGGTGGCAATTGGTGGTGATCGCGTCTCATCTCGTACAGGTTAATCACAGGAATTGCCTAGCATTAAACGCCAAGTTAAGGACTTCAATGATGATGATGATGATGATGGATGATGATGATAAGCAAATATTGACTTTAAACTGTTCTCCGTCCACTTAAAAGTATTGTCAGCTAAATAGAACGCAAAGCTATCTGCACTGCCATGCCTATAAAGTTATAAACAGTACATAAGCTTATACACAGTGGGCCTACAAACAGGGCGCGATTTGTAGGGGCAAGGGGATCCCCCCACTGCCCAACTGCATCCCTCTACTGCTACATCCCCCCTGAACTGACAGGAAGCGATGATCATAAAGCCACCTGATGTTTTTGGCAAAGTCTATGCACAGTTACTAATGAATTTCATGAATATTTACAAAATTAGGTTTGGTGAAATGTAACAAAAGATACAGAATTTGACGTTATCGGAGGTAGATCGGGCGTGGATGGACTGTGGCTGAGCTTCAAACCATGCGCTCCTGTGACGAACAATTTTAAAGCACAGTTTGTGAAACAAAGGTATCAAAATTTTCTTTAATTCATGTCACCATTAACCAGGGATATTTCTAGGTTTGTGAATTGGGAGGGGGTGTCGATCTCAAATTGGGTGGTGTCCGGAGCTAATTAGTATGCATTTTGTATGCATATCATTGTCACATTACCAAATTTTGGGAGTGTCGACCTCAAATTGGGGGTGGGGTGTTGGGGGCGTGTAGAAATATCCCTGCCATTAACACTGGGGCAGTGTTCAAAACAGAGGGATCGGTGGAACACACTAGTTAAAAATTTTGATTTTAAGTCGTCTTACCTCCACTAATACTCAAATAGTTTTAGGGTGAAAGTGGTCCGATCCCAGCTGATTTTAAAAATTAAGTCTGACTAACCGACTCCCAACGTTGGAGTCTATTTATTTATTTATTTACAATTTATAAAAGACATTAGACAAGGCTAAGGCCTACAAAAAGAGTGCTTAACACAGTTAATAACACAGTTAATAAAAATGAGGGCTGGTAAAAACTTAAACTTAGCATGATTTAAAGTGGCTTAGGAGGCATTACTGCCTGTGTGAAAGCCACTAGAGGCACTGACGGGGCTCGAACCCGCTCCGTCAGCCTGACGCTCCAGCACGTAACCCACTCTGCCATCTTCCGCCTCCAATGAATAACAATGGAAAGAGGTTCTAAATTTGCAAAATGGGGCTCCTTCCATGCCTACTGGGGGGGGGGGGTAGAGAAGAGGGTAGGTTCCACTGTTCATAGCCATTAAACAGATCAATCAAGAAATCCTTTCCATTTTGAAAGGTTCGTTTTCCTGTCTGCCATTGCAAATATCTCGCTGTGTTAAAACTCCAATTAATGATTTAAACTCAAGAGCATTTCAACATTTTTCACACCACCTGTCGCATGAAAATGTCGAAGAGCCTTTGGATTGTACATGTTCAGATCTCGAGTTTTTGTGGGCATAAAAACAGCAGGCAAGTTGAAATCTAGAAAATGAAAAAGTCTCTCAAAAAGCAAATACTGTAAAATCAAATGTAATGCCTCATATTTCAAGAAATTATCACGGTATATAAAAATCAAGGTACATCGTAGACCCAAAGTCAAAAGGAGAACCGGAAGGATTAGCATCTTCAATCTTTAATTTCTCACTTCATCATCATCATCAGGCATCACACTCCATAGTTCACTCGCATAGGGCTCGCTCACGCGAGGCAACAAATATTCCAGAACGACCAATCAGAATGCTCACCCAGCCAACCAATCAGAACGCATTTTAAGGTAACCAATGGGAACATCAGTCCAACCAATGAGAACGCTCACACAGCCATCTTCTCAGAACTTCCTCTTTTTCTCACCAGAGGCACAGGCACAGAGGAAGGATCTTAATATGATAGATTGCATGGGCTGAATGAAGATGGCATACCTTTCCCTCTCACTGCCTTTCATACCACTAAGTAAGCACCCAATATACCCATAGTATCCCATACTCAATCAACAATCAATCAAGTAATCAATCAGTTTAGTATCTAAAATGACACATTATGATGAAATTTATGGCATTGAAACTTTAAGTTAAAAAGACAAGTACAATTCAAGTCTATGACAAAAATTTTGAAGGTTAAAAGTGAAAGTGGAAGTCTGAGTCGACTGTTTGAGCATCTGGGCAGAAAGCTGTCGGGGGAAGGAGGAGAAAGGGAATGGCAGTTAAACTGTTAAAATATCAGTTACAGTATCTGGAAATGGTAAAAGAGAAAAGGGGATTTATTCATATCCACATCGTGGAAGTTATCAGAAAAAGAAGAATGAAATGGACTGGACACATACTCAGAATGGAAGAAATAAGAAACCCAAAACGAATTTTTTTCAACTACAAACCATAGGGTAGAAGATCTAAAGGAAGGATCTGTAGATGGCAGGGCTGAATCTCAATGGAAAAACTGACGGAAGACACCAAATGACCTTGGAAGAAATAGCAAAGGACAGAGAACTTTAATTGGAGAGATGTCATGGAGAAGTCAATAGCTGGACACAGCTGGAGGACGAAGACCTGACCTGACCTGACAGAGATAAGAAACGAATAGTTTTCACCTGACGACGTTACCCCTGGATCGTCAGAACTCAGTTTATAAGATCCTCCTCCAAGCTTCCGTTCCGTGTCTTCTGTCGTTTGTTGTTTTGTCTTTTCCGGCATCTCTTGTCTGTGCCTCTGATTTCGATTTTCAGAATGTTTCAGTCGATCGGGAAACTAGAACAGAAAAGCTGCACACTTATTTTCTTCTTCTTCTTCTTCTTTATGTGTCGTCCTCTATCAGAGGGTTGACAGTCATTTTCATCCAATTCTCTCTCTATCTTCTGCTGCTCTTTTTAGGCTCCGTAAACTTAAACTTAAACTTAGCATGATTTAAAGTGGCTTAGGAGGCATTACTGCCTGTGTGAAAGCCACTAGGGGCACTAACGGGGCTTGAACCCGCTCCGTCAGCCTGACGCTCCAGCACATAACCCACTCTGCCATATTCCGCCCCCATAGTTCTTTATGTTTGTCCAGTCGTCAAAGATGTCGTCCATCCAGCTTTCTTCTCGGTCACCCCTTCCCTTATTCCTTCTACAGTAGAACCTCGTTATATCGAAGTTCAAGGGACCGCGATAAATACTTCGATATATCGGAGGTTCGATATATCCGATTCCTGTATCATTAACACTGTTTTGGTGGGACCGGCGCTCAAACTTCGATATAAACGTGATTTCGATATAAGCGAGTTCGATATAACGAGGTTCTACTGTATTTGACTCAATAAAATTGACTTGCCGACCTTTCTTTTGCTTGTCAAACTTTTTATCTGCTTGGCCCCGGGTACCCACCACTCTCTCATCATGCTACTGCTAATAAGTAATATCTCTGGTCAATGCTTTGGCAAATAAACTATACATTTTAATTTTAAAACTTTCAAAATGTTGATTTACAATAATTATTCAATTAAATCATGGAACTTAATTGAAACAACTTTGCATACTGGTACTTCCGCTCCTAGACTTGAAGAGCTTCTAGTCAGACGAACGTCATACTTTGAAGCGGTCCTAAAGAAAAGCATCAAAATCAAAAACATTGAAGCGAAAACCTGAATTTCTCCAATAGTCAACTATTACGCACACTCAACAAGAACAGATCTTTTCTCTTGGATCCAGGGTCATCTTTTGACTTTTGGACGCCCTAAGAAGATTTGAATTTTCGTCCATTCACAGAAATCGATTGCGATAACACACGACACCATGAGGATCAAGGAAAATTGAAAACATGCAAATGTGCTCTATGACTGTATCTATGCTCAGTGTTCATATTTGATTTGAGATTATCCGAAATTTTGGGCATTTTTATCAATAACTTATTCTCGGACATCTCCTTTTGTCTGTTGTTCAGCACGTCTTTAGCTCCACTAACCTACTTATAATATGGAATACCCGACATTTTTATCTTAATTTTCTGCAAAGAATGCAATGCACTATAATAAACAAATTGTGATAAATTGCAAATGATTTCAAAGAATAGAGAGAATTGCAAAAGGGCAAAATCTAAACAACAGTATGATCTTTAAAAAATTGACTGAATTTAAATTTAACTAAGAAACATAATAACCTGAATTTAAGTTTATATTTTGCAATACATGAACCTCGAGTTCGTGTGACCGACCGCAGAGATCTCTTTGGGAATTGCTTCACTCCATATACGGCTGATATTAAAATGATTAGTGCTCTATCTAATTTAGTTGACAATATGTTTGCAGGGTCGCGGCCTGTTACAAATCCGCTAAAGAAAGTCACAAAGTTCCAAAAATTTGGAAAACCCTGACCTATAGTGCTTTTAAAAAGTAATCTTATTTCGCAATAACGCAAGGAAAGCGTATTCCGACCATTTTGCTTTGAAACTCCACTAACAATAGGGAATCTCAGCATCAGAGAAAAGACTTTAGCGGTTAAACGATTTTGTCATACTCATAGGATTTTTAGGATGCGTAATAAAGGTATGTTCATGGCAAAACTTTAAAGATGATTTTCAATAAATTTCAATATTTATTTATCTCATTTTGTCCTATTTGGCAAAAATATGAGACATTCAACCTAATATATTTGCCATATTTTTCATTCGGATTGAATCAGCAGCTTTTGCTTTGCCATTTATTCAAAACTCAGAAGACTCTTTCAACTAACGTTCGCCAGATGGCCAAATTACATGGCATGATAAGGGTCGCGGCACGTTACAAAACCGCTAAAGTGGGCCGCGGTTCCAAATTGTCTGGGAAACCCCACCGTAAGACGATATTTCACATAACAAATAGCAAGTATGTTAAGAAAAGGAAGTACCCATTAATTTTGGTGTCCGGTCTTTTCATCCCAGTCACTTAATCCTAGCCATATAATCCCAAGTCTTTTAATCCCAGTGCAGATAATCTTAAGTCTTTTAATCCCAAATACTTGTACAGATAATCCAATGACACTCAATGACATAAAAAGAAAATTTGTTACAAAAACATAGTTAAACATGGTTATAGGATTAAAAACAAACAGGATTAGGGTTAGGGTTAGGGTTAGTGTTAGGGTTAGTGTTAGGGTTGGGGTTAGGGTGAGGGTTAAGTTTAAATTTAAGGAATAAATTTCAGGATTAAGCGACTAGGATTAAATGGATAGGATGAAAAGACTTTGGGATTAAGTGACCGGGATGAAGTGACTGGGATTAAATGGATGGGATTAAATGACAGGGAAACTTAATTTTAGTCTAAGTGTTATGACAAACAAGATTAAAATTATGACAACAGTGATCATGTCAGTGACATAATGCAACCCGCTATTATTTATGCCAAGCAGGGATATGTATACACCCCCTAACACCCCCATTTTGAGGTTGACACCCCCCCCCAAATTGGTAATGCGACAATGCATACTGATCGACTGATTGAATGCATACAAAATGCATGCTAATTAGCTCAGAACACCCCCAAATGGAGAATGACACTCCCCAACTTTTATTCTCGGATGACCTTTTTTGCTTGTCAGAGGTTTTTTGAGACTTTTTAAGGTTTTTTGGTTGCCTTTGGGACTTGATAACGTTTTTTTTGCTTGTCACCCTTTTTCTGGCAGAGACTTAAAAATTCCGGCACCTCCCAGATTTTCCCGACACTCCCCAAATTCAAAATCCTAGAAATAACACTGATGCCAAGAATAGCAAAGGAAATAAAATAATATTAAGTTATATTCATTCATTCATTCATTCATTCATTCATTCATTCATTCATTCATTCATTCATTCATTCATTATTCTATTTAAAAACGCCCCTCCAAAAATTTTGTCCCGTTTTATTTCGCCCCTAAAAATTTTTTTTCGCCCCTAGGCAGTGCCTGAAACTGCCTAAGCCTTAAGGTGGCCCTGGTTGCATCACCTACTATTTCAATACCTGACATAAAATCCGATATTAAATAATAACTAAAATAATAAAATAAAGATAATATAGAAATATATAAGAAAAGATATAAAGGTATAAAGGTATAAAGAAAATATATTATTATAAAAATAAAATAATAACTAAAAGTTTGCTGTTAAGTTATAATCCACCGTGAATCACAACTAGAGGGAGGGGTGATCCCTGAGCAGTGCTGGTTAAATCGTTAAACCCCCAACGCTCTCAAAAATCTAACACCGGTTGTAATGCCATTCACATTCGCAGTTCTACTATAACTTTTTCTCATGTAGTATACCCAGATATCACATTCAAAGGATGGTTCAAATCAGTTGGAACATTTGACAAATTTTGATGAAAATGGCTGAATTTTTCATTTTAATTGCTTTATGTTGTTGAAAAGTTTGCTGTTAAGTTATAATCCACCGTGAATCACAATTTGGTTTTGTCGAATCAGAATAAACAATAAATTAACCTCAACACAGGAAATAAAATCATGGATAACGGCCATTTAGTTCTCATAAACATTAAATTGAGATCAATGAAATAAATGCTATAATAACTAACATAGCCACGATTTCAGTATAGGGATAGGGAGGGGGTATCAAGGTTTCTAAGAGTGGCATTTCGAGTTCAAAACAAGGGATCGGGGAGAATCGTGAGTGACCCAAAGTGCTCTGGGAAGAACCCCGGATGCAGAAGTTTTGAGCAATATTGGAGTAAGACCGTGAGCTATGGTGCTTATTTAAAGACTTTAATTGTGATTTATCACCAGGTGGCCAAAAGCTGCAACACAACTATGTACATCAAATCTGCCGACAATCACCCCTGAAAAACTTCTCATTGGTTTTGCCCAAACATACATCGCCTAATCTAAAGTCTGGCTCAGGAGACATTACTGCCTGTGTGAAAGCCACTAGGGGCGCTAACGGAGCTTGAACCCGCTCCATAAGCCTACCGCTCCAGCACGTAACCTACTCTGCCATCTTCCGCCCCCACAAATGGTCCCAGGCACAGTAGAGGTGCAGCCCCCCCTTGCCCTCTCATGGCTACGCTAATGATGACGATAACGGTCGCACCGTCTGGGCGATCTGCCATCCCTCGGTGGTTCCACAGTGTGTTCTTTCCCATAAAGGTCAGCCTTCGACGGTGACCTTGAGTCGCTCCAGGAAGGCCCGGACCTCAGCCTCGACATCACTTCCGAATCGAAGGTGCTCTCTGCGCTGGTCTGAACGAGGCGCTGCATGTCGGCGTACGCTTCCTCCATTTCGCGAAGGCCGGCCGACATTTCCTGCAAGCGAATCCTGAAAATAAAAGCATTGAATTGGTTCTCAGAATTTCCACGACATAGCAACAGTTATGCACTGGACACAGTGATGTTAACAAGGCCCAAACCTCAAGGACAGGACCAGGACCAAGGACTCAACCCTCAAGCAGAGGCGTCATTTGGGATGGGGCTGGGGGGCCGTGGCCCCCCAAGGAAATGAAAATATTAATTTATAATGTATTAATGTGCAAAAAATTGCAAAAATTGTCCAAAAAATTTTTCCAACATTGGCCCTAAAATTTGCCAAAATTTGCAAAAAAAATTGCAAAAAATGCCAAAAATTTTCAAAAATTTTGCAAAAAAATTTCTCGCCCCCCCCCAAGAAAAGTGTGAAATGACGCCACTGCCCTCAAGGCCAGGACCAGAACCGCGGACTTGTAACCTGTCCTAAAGAAGTCCTTAAGACCAGGACCAAGGCCAAGGGCTAACATTCCAATAAATCAATCAATCAATCAACTTCTATAGCGCCAATATCATAATATCACTTTCATAGTCTGGACATTGGGTGAATTCGATGCCTTAAAACCCAAGTTAAATTTCAATTATATTTTAGTAAAGTCAAATTCATGATTTTCAAAATAATAAATAGTTCAGCAGAAAGTAGAGGACAAGAAAGAGAATCCAAGAGCCAGGATGCTGCCAAAAAGAGAGCTCTACAAATGTTTCCCTGCTTAATGCAAGATGTCTATATTGTATGATATCAACGCAAGTGGTGGTTGTGGTGGTGGTGGTAATGATGATGATCATGATCTTGATTAAGTTCTTCTACACATGTTATTATTAAGTTCTTATACAGATGTTATTATGTTATTAATATTATGTTGTTATGATTATGTAACTTCCAATGATTTCTATGCTTTGGAAATAATAAATGATGATGATGTGATGATGATGATGATGATGATGAAGCAAATGATGATGATGATGATAGTGCCGCGACCCTTTTAATGAATGATGTGGCGATGATGATGATGATGAAAAATAATAATGATCAAAATGATGATTATTTAATTGTCTCCATGTCTATCCTCGCAAAATTGTAAAACAACTAGTACAATGGAAAACAAAAGTTTGTAGAATAATGATAAAAAGATAATTCTCATCAATAACGAAATAAGAAAATGTTAACACAATAAAACAAGTCAAAAAAAAGATAATTCTCATCAATTTGAAGAAAATCACGCATAATAAAAACGATTTGAAGATAATGCATAATGAAGATACAACAATGCATGAAATGCGGTTTATTTTTATATTTAAATATACTCAGGGCAATAATACTAACTACTACTACTACTGCTGCTACTACTACTAATAACTACTTTAAAAAAAACTTAGCATGATTTAAAGTGGCTTAGAAGGCATTACTGCCTGTGTGAAAGAGCCACTAGGGGCACTAACGGGGCTTGAACCCGCTCCGTCAGCCTGACACTCCAACACGTAACCCACTCTGCCATCTTCCGCCCTTCTACTACTACTACTACTACTACTACTACTACTACTACTACTACTACTACTAATAATAATAATAATAATAATAACGTGTCTGCTTAATAATATCATAATAATAATAATAATAAACTGAACACTGTAACGTGCAACGTTCTAGAAAATTGAACTAAATCTAACTTACTCATATTCATTTCTTAATATCTCGATTTCTTCCACATGGCCCTTTAAGACCTTTTCATATTCAGCGCGAGGCACGGTGTCGAGTTGATCGGCAAGGTCTTCTAGGTCAGGTCCTCTGGGTGATGTACCACGGTCCTCGGTACGTCTGTGAAGGTCATCTTTGTGGATGGCTGTCCAGTCAAGGCCAGTCATCTTGTAGACGATTTCTTGAAAGTTTTCACTATCTATGATAAAATTTTGACTTTGACTTAGACAAATGCAACAGCAAGAACCAAAATTCATCAAAAATTAATTCACTGAAGCAGTGGTGAAAACCAGTTCAGAAAAATGTTCATGTCCTAATTTCTCAACACAAAACACATTCCTGGAGTAACTTTTCTGCGTGTCAGACTTTTCAGGACAAGAACACAAAAACTAGTGATGATGACTTTTTAAGCAACTTTTAGCAAAAACATCCATGTCCACAGCATTAAGGACATGACCTCTCCAAAAATACCCATGTCAGGGCATGAGAACATGGGTCATTTGTGTGATCATGCACCGAAGGATAAAATCTTATTGGAACAGACATCCAAAGGCCTAAAGATCTTGTTAAACATGTCGTACTTTGGTTCTACTGCAATAGTCAGGTTTAATTATTTATTATTATTATTATTATAATTTATATAGCTCTATGGAGGATTAAACTGTGCTGTG
Organism: Metaphire vulgaris; assembly: GCA_018105865.1. Taxonomy (NCBI): domain Eukaryota; kingdom Metazoa; phylum Annelida; class Clitellata; order Crassiclitellata; family Megascolecidae; genus Metaphire; species Metaphire vulgaris. Next base: position 9,661,905 of record CM030865.1, on the reverse strand, counting down.
GTTTCTGCTACATTTTCAGCCTTTTTATTTTTATAGTCAAACTATAATAATAATAATACTATAATATAACTATACTATACTATACTATACTAAACTATAATAATAATAATAATAATAATAATAGATTTAATGCAGTCGCCTCTATAACTTTCATAATAAAAATAAAATAATAATTAATACAGTCATTATTATTATGGAATATTTTATATAATATAATAAAATATTTATTTATATTTATTATATAATAATTATTATTAATTATTATTATTATTATTATTATTATATCATCATCATCATAAATAATAATAATAATGTTTTATGATTTTTTTTGGTCATGGTTATATAATTCTGAATTATTTCACATTATTGAAGCTTTAGGATTAAGTTTTGTTTAAATTTTAGTTTAGATTTTTGGTTTTGTATTAGCATTAGTTTTGTTGCCAATGATCATAGTTTTCTGGATTATATGCTTTTTGAGCTAATTAAACCAACATGGACATGTATCTGGCATTGGGTACCTGTTGCCCTGTCAAATGTTCTTGGCTTCTCTTGTTTTGCCCAAATAAAGATGAGTGGCAAGTAGCCACATATGTCGTCTCTGCTCGAGTAGAGCGGGAACACAGTTGGTTTCATGGCCTTTATATAGCCATTGAGTTGAAAATTGGGAATTGATTTCCCGGGCGCTTGCTTCAAAGACTGTGTTGACTCTTTGATGGATGATGGAGGTGGAATCGTCACCGTTTGCAGATCCTGAAAAAGAGAGATTTGTGTCAAATCCATTTCTATAAATACATCTTACTAGCTGTGAACTTATGAGCAATTATTTGTATGCAAACATTTGATTTTTTTTTTGCCTATGTCACTGCTCAATGTAATCTGTCATTGTTGTAATGTGAGAAATAAAATTGATTGATTGATTGATTAATTGATTGATTGATTGATTGAAAATCAATTTGAAGTCCTACATCATAAATGTTGTGAATAAACAGTTGACTGAAGAGAAATAAGAATACATGGTTAAATTCTTTAAGCTGGCAAAATATATGAAAATTAAATGCCATGCTGCACTACTCTACACTACATTACTTTACACTACACTATTCTACACTACTCTGCACTACAACATCACAACTCTTCTGCAAAACACTACTCAACATACACAAGAACTCTTCTGCACTACATATCGAAATCACGTTTATATCGAAGTTTGACCAGTCCCGCCAAAACAGTGTTAATGATACACTATACATAGTCTATATATCAAGTATTTATCACAGTCCCTTGAACTTCGATATATAACAGCATCACAACTCTTCTGCACTACACTACTCAACAGTCACATTCTATTACACTACACTACTCTACACTAATCTACACAACACTACACTCAAATACACAACTCTACATCACACAACTCTACACTTCACTGCACTACTGCACATCATAACTCTTCTTATCATCATCCCTGATCAATTTTGAACAGAAGTAGAACGTGACATTTAACTACGCTTGACTGTACAAAGCCTGATAAATACCATGGTATTGAGGTCGTCCATACCAACAATGGCTTTTGCAAGGTGAGCGCTATTGCTTAGACCACTGGAGATATCACAGTTCAACTGCAGTTCGGTTGACTCAAATCCACGCAGTAGTTCTTCCTCTGTGGTGGAGAACACACAGTCGACATACCTGGAACATAATGACTACGAAAATCAAGTTCAACAGGGGGTCTCTTCCCCCCCCCACCGATTCTGCCAAGTGTGACAAAACTAATGGTAATTTTTTTCCTAAAAAAGCATTTTATTTGGTTGCATAAGAGGAACAAAACGAGGAAAAAGAGACAGACAGACTCTTGTAACGTTGAGAGTAGAACAAACCCTTTTAGTCGAGACAACCATTTTAAAAGTAACTTATTGTTAGCAGTAATCCCAAAAATAAACAATAATTAACATTAGCTGAATTTTAAGTAAATAAGTAAGTAAAATCTTGTGATTTTATATAGCACTTTGGAGAGTCTCTTGAAATAGCTATAGGCAAGGTGCAATTGTCAGTCATGCATAGGTCAGTATATCCATGAGGTGGCAAGGTGGGTTGTCATAGCTATGGAGGAAATGACTTTTGGAACAGGGAGGTCTTGAGTTTGGACCTAAAGGTCTAAGGATATTAGTGACGGAATTAAAGGAAATGAGGATTCAAAACTTGTTGTTTGACCATGTCTTAGGTTGTGGAAATGGCAGTAGGATAATCTTTCTTTGTTAAAACACATATTATCACTATTCCTAATGAGGTTTAAAATTCTTAGTTAAATCAGAATACAACTGTCCAGGGGCGGAAGACGGCAGAGTGGGTTACGTGCTGGAGCGTCAGGCTGACGGAGCGGGTTCAAGCCCCGTTAGTGCCCCTGGTGGCTTTCACACAGGCAGTAATGCCTTCTAAGCCGCTTTAAATTATGCTAAGTCATGCTAAAATTCTCCAACACCAGCTTTTCTGGACCACAAAAATGACATCATGAATTTAATTTCAGGTTTATTGCTCTTCAGCAAGACACCAGATGACACCAAGTCTAATGAAGCAGACACCCCTTCATGACTACACTACAGCAATTACCATTTATTTTATTAGCAATAGCGCCGCCACTGGGGGGGGGCAAATGGGGGCAACTTCCCCCAACCTGACTCCAGACCACTTACCAGGTTTGTGCAAATCCGGTGAGAAAGTTTTTGTGGAGGGTGTGTGAGGTGGGGGTGGAGGGAATCTGACATGCCAGCCCCATTTTACCCCCAAACCCAAAATTCCTGGCAACGCCACTGTTTATTAGTTGTTATTAATTAATCATCGCTACTATCGCACTGATCAAACTATCAAACCAACCTCATCTGCTGATCTTCGTGAGTCTTCTTTGTGTTGAGGGAAGTGTCTACGTCAGAAGCTGAAATTTAAAGGGACGGTTCACGATGACTGCTCATTTGCTGAATACTGCGTGAACTGCTTATAACACGGACGAAAAGTTAATGGTTAACCAGGCACGTCAGAAGGAATTTTTAGCACAGGGTGCAGATTTTATCTTCTTTTAAAAGTCCCGACAAGCAAAAAAATGTCATCACCCTTCCTTTATCCTTTATCTTCTTTTGAAAAATCCTGACAGGCAAAAAAAAACTCATCTTCCAGGGGTGCAGCACACCCCCTAATTTTTTTCCAGGGGGTGCAGCTGCACCCTGCACCTCCACTTCCTACGGGCCTGCAGTTAACTGTGCTATGTGCAATCAGCAATTTGGACAATCTACCACATAAAACATTATTAGCTCCAGCAATAAAGACGGTGATGGCGATGGTGGTGGTGGTGATGATGATGATGATGACGACTATGATGATAAATTGTTATAATTAAAACACCCAAATGCTAGTTTGTTTAAGTTCACTTGTACACTAAATCTCGTGTTCAGCTATTTAAATGATCATTATAATGGATGCTATGACACTTAGTAGGTTCTACTGTATTTGAAATGAATGAGGTACTAATATTAATAATTATTAGAAGACAGTTATTATTATTATAAAGCACGAAGGTATAAGCAAAAATACTTTGAGTGATTTATTCACTTATGTGCTTCAATAACCTAAGCTGTCAGTATGAAAACATTTAACTTATATATGAAAGCATTGAAGCACACACACACACACACACACACATGCAAGCATGCAAAAACACACACAGAGACAGACATGCACAAATATAGAAATTTCATATGAAAATAGGAAAATCAAAGGTTTACATACTTGTGATATTTCTCCTTCGATTTGGACTTCGCATTCTTGGTGCATTTACGGGAGTAAAATCTGGTGCGCCAGATATTTGTGGGAATTCTACTCTTATGGTTTGATCACCGAACTGCATGCAGCAGACCAGATCCTGCTCCCCAAATTCCTCGGGGCGAAAAATGCGAACACAAAGGTAGAACTCGAATTCCGGTTCGTGAGTCCACGACTGTTTATCCAACATCACAGGATGCGGTGACTTCGAGGATTTGGGTGACTTTGCACGAGGTCTAGGCTCTTCGATCAGCTACATCATGGATGATAACATGATAAAAGCATTTACACCCCTAACACCCACTCTCCTCCCAAAACCCTCCAAATTTGACAATGGTGTACAGAACAAAATGCAAATCAGAAATATCCCTGAGTGGGGACAGACTCTCCCCATAAACTTTAGCTTTCACTGGAGTGTTGAATGGCTAGTGACGCAAAGCAAAAAGTTTTGACACCCAGTGGTCGGTCGTCTTTGACCAGTGGGGGGGGGGTTATTGTGTGGAGGGGTCGAAATTTTGTTAACCCTGGCAAAACAAATATTTAAGTAGAGGAACAGGAACAGCAGCTGATTTCAGACAAATCTGTTAATCTAATCACCGACTTCTATGGTGCCAGCTCAAAGTCATGCTAAAAATCCACTGAGAAAATCGTGCCATGTACAAAGATAAGCCTATGGTGTGTCATCAACTGATGCCTACAGCTGTAGGCTTGATAAGAATGGCGCCATAGAAGTTGGTTAATTGGTTGGTTGGTCTGTTGGTCGATCAATCAATCGGTTGATTTGATATATATATACTATATATATATATATATTATTATTAGACAACTTCTATAGCGCAGTAAAACATAGCTTAAAAAACAAGAGCGCTTATACTTATATGCGATGTTAAATAAGTGTGTTATATATATACATATATATATATAAATTATATAAAGTTAAATAATGAATTTAATTTAAAAACCTAACCAAAAATCAAAACCTGATGCTTTATTTTTCAAATGAATTTTTAAAGAAAAATTATTGTCCATTCATCCGTCATTAATTTTTCTGTGGAATTATTTCAAAAGGTTCAGCTTAACAAATACTTCAATAGATTTCAAGGCAATCCGACCTGACTAAAGGAGTAGCACTCCCTTCTGCGAAACTTTCTACTCTTTACAAAGTCTTCGTCTGCACGATCCTCTGGTTCTGCATTATCATTCTGGCAGAACATAAATACCACATCACATCACCAAGCAAAGGGAATGGTACCATAGAAATAAGCAAATTCATACATTGAATAAATCATGCAATAATTTGAAAAACTACAAGATGCTGACTGACATTACAAGCCCTCAGTGATCCTGCCTGCCCAGTCTATCTGCGACTCCAATGCTAGGAGCGCCTCTGAGTAGAAATAGAAGAGGCGCTATACAAATGTCACATTACATTACATTACATTACCTAGCTGAACTTGTCCATAGGGCCCCACTTACTGATTGTCAGTGGCAGCTTCATTCTTGTAATCGGGTCCAATTGGTTTAACCCCCCTCCCCCCATCTAAGACAGTGAAATTTGGGGAGAGATCTGTCACCTGGGGAATCCCATCCTCTGGAACTCCCTGTTGGACATTGTGACCAATGCGACTAATCTTGAATTGTTCATTACAAGACTAAAAACGCACTTGTTTAACATATCTTGTTTAAGTGCAATTTGTAAAGCGCTCTTGATCTTTGCCTGCTATGACTATAGTGCTATATAAATTGGCTTATTAACTAACTAACTAACTAACTAACAACCAGTGACCATTTGTACATTATAGAAATAAATAGAGTGTAAAAAAGAATGTCTTATTGCTGAGAGATACAACACACATGTAAAGGCAGAGAGTATTAAACCTATAGACTCAACCCCCACGTTTGAGAGGCTACCATAGGGAAGGGAGAAGGTATGGAGGGTTGGGTCCCCCACTTTTTATCCAAGTTTATACCATTGGTTCGGGGATCTCAAAGCCTCCATCCAAAGGTATGGCCTGGAGCTGATCTCCAGTTTATATGCGGCTTATGCCATTAATCTGGAGTAGTTTGCCATTGCTTTCTCTAGACCTGCATTTTACCTTCACAGCTTAATGCTGCTACAAATAAAAAAAATTATTTATCCATGCCTAAAATAATGATGAACGGCTTGGTTGGCCGCCAGCACTGACACAATGCCGGGATGGTCACCCATCCACATATGAGCTGTGCTCAGTGTGCTTAAATTCACTGCTCTGATGGGAACCATCCATGCAATGACAAGTAAGTCAGAAAGTAAGTAAGTAAGTAAAATCTTGTTAATTTCTATAGTGCCTTAAAAAGCAGCGCCACAGTAGCTCCTTATCCCTAGGCACTTAATCTTAGTATGAAGTAGCAATAGCCAAGGGTAAGGGTCATTAATGCAGGGTCATTTAGTCCAAAGGGTCATTGTGGTTGGGACATTACAGCTGTGGAGGAAATAATAATATTAGTAGGCTGCTGTCAACATAGTAGAGTAATACACTACAGTAAAACATTTTCAAGATTAGGCAAGGTAAGTTAGCAAGACCCAGTGGCGGTTCCATGTGAGGGATGAGTGGTGGGGATGCATGCCCCCACCGGACTTTTTTTTCTTGTGAAACCTATTTTTGGGTAAAAGTCTAGTAAAACTACGGGGAACAAAACTGTGGCTGACCTTTCTTTGCTTGTCAACATATTTTTCTGTAAAAGTGTAGTAAAATTAGGGGACAAAATTCCTTTTGTCAGCCTTTTTCAGCAAAGTTTATTGATTTTTTCCTTCTCTTTTCATCCCCCCACCAACTTCCTATGAATTCATTTCATCCCCCACCAAGAAATCCTGGAACCGCCATTGTAGACTGCTGTCAACATAGTAATACACTATAATAAAACATTTTCAAGATAAGGCAAGGTAAGTTAGTAAGACCAAAATCCTATCTGCGTCAAAAGCACAATACCGTTAGCATTTCTGGTCGACGCAGTTCAGTTTCCGTGGTTCTGATCCCCTCCCTCGGCATCATTTGTCTCGCAATTTCATAATCTCTCTCGACCTCAGAATCATCGCTGCTCTCCCCTTCGTCTTCCTCGCCTGAGTCTACGGCTTCTGCCATTTGCCTAACAAAACGCCGGAGGGCGTGCGGTCTAGACCAGAAAATCACAAAATGTCAACATTTTAAAATTCAATCAAAAACCAAAATTAATATGGAAAAGTCACAATTTAAAGAAACCTAAGTACAATAGGATACTAGATTGGTCTTGTAGACTGTTTATACTGTTCAGCTATTAAAACAGTAAAATAGAGTACTGTAGAAGTAGTGACAAAAGTAACAGAATGCATCTGAAGTAGGAACGGGTGGAACACAATGGTTTTCATACAGGACAGATCTTACTGAACCACTCTGAACCCAGTTATTATTTTTTTTGCTGGTTCCGGAGCCTTTTTCTTCCGAATTTTATAATTTTATTATTATTATTATTATTATTATTATTATTATTATTTTTATTTTCACACAGACTTACTTAGCCTCCTAAGCCACTTTAAATCACATTATTATTATTATTATAAATATTTGAAAACTCTTTTTAAAATGAATTATTATTATTATTATTATTATTATTATTATTATTATTCCTTAACGAAATAGATATTATTATTATTATTTATTTATTTTTTTTATATTATTATTATTATGTGAAAGTTCCGTGGAAGGCGACTGCGTTAAATCTCTGGAGTGTCACGGATATTCGTTGTAGGAGAAAGGATGTTATTATTATGTTATAGTAGTAGTAGTAGTAGTAGTAGTAGTAGTAGTAGTAGCAGCAGCAGCAGCAGCAGCAGCAGCAGTAGCAGTAGCAGTAGCAGTAGCAGTAGTAGTAGTAGTAGTAGTAGTAGTAGTAGTAGTAGTAGTAGTAGTAGTAGTAGTAGTAGTAGTATTTACAAAATATATCAAAGTAGGGACTGATAAATGGAGACATGGAGGCAGTCCACAAGTTTTTCATGAGATTCGTCCAATCTACGTTAATGAAAGTACAGTAAGTTGTTAAATTGTTATAGGTTATCCTCAAAATCATTTTCTAGATCAGTGTTATTTCCAAACTATATCCAGCCGGCAACTTGTTGTCCACCAGCCCTCAGAGTTGTCCATGATGTTTCAACATTTGATATAAAGACTGACTGACTGCTTTTATAGTTTTTATAGTTAATTTGGTTTCTGATAGCTTAGAATGATATTACACAACTTTTATGGTTTTATAAACATATACTGTACATTCCCCTATGTATAGAATCGATTTTTCATCATAAGAACTGGAATAAGAATCATTTATAGCATCGACTAAATTTTAAAGTTTTATAATGTTGTGGCCTGCTTTAGCACCGAAAGTAGAAGATATGGCCATGGGCGCCCAAAGATATTTTCCAGGAGAGGCAAAACACATTTTAACATTGGTCATATTTTAGCCAAATTTCATAAATTTTTTTGCCAGGAGTTGTGGGGCGCAAAATTTGAACACATTTTAACACAAAGGTCACGGGGGCTTTAATATTTTAGCAAGGTTTTAACAAACACTTTCAATGAAATGAACGAAATATTTTTTTTTTTTTTGGTAAATTTGACCTTTTTTTTTTTTTTTTTTTTTTGCTCGTCAGGGTGAAAAAAGGAGGTGATGACCTTTTTTTTTTGCTCAAAGGTGAAAAAGGAGGTGACCCCTCTTGCCCTAATGTGACAAAGATGCCCCCGGGCCCCCACACGCTACGCCACTTGACCTACTTACTTTGAATCAAGACTCAGAACTCAAAATTTCCAACAGCCTTTCCCTCTGCTGTCTCAATTGACCTACTCTTTCATGGTTCAGATTTTGAGCAACATTGATTAGGGGCTGTCCATAAATGACGTCATGCGATTTTGGCAGATTTTTAGCCTCTCCCCTTGTCACAAGTCGTCACAAAAAGTCCCCCTCCTAAGTGCGTGACGTCATTTATGGACGGTTGCTCAGTACCTGAGAGAATTGTAGATGGTGCAATAAAAGTACATAATTATTATTATATATTATTATCATTATCATTATTATATTACTGTTACTAATTGGTTCTGACGTACCCTTCTTTGGATTTTGCTTTGAACCATGCAGTTAGAAACCTCCACCTTCGTCTGCAGCCTTTGGCTGACAGCAACTTCACGAACATGTTTTCCAAGGTTTTCGTTCGATTTTCTTTTTCTAGCCAGTTACACTTAATGCCAAAAACCAGACAAAAAATTGAATCCTGACAAATTTTAAGCACCTAAGTCAAATCAGCAACAGAAGTCGTTAGAGTCTACTGACTAAAAGAAAAGATTTAAACAAACTATTTCTAAACAAACTCTTGTAAATAAACTTTAAAGCAAACTTTAAAAACTGAATTCAAAAGAATACCACGAAACATTTTCGATACAAACTCGCAAGAAAAGTGTTTACGAATACGCACAGAAAATTTCTCACAAGTTTTTAAAACACAAATTCGCAGTAAAAAATTCATTGAAAAACACGGAAAAATCTATTTCCATTAACGGAACCTGGTCTTCAAGTAACTTCAGACGTCGAATCGCGATATCCAGCTGAGACTTTTTCGACTCGAAATTTTTGTACAACTTTTTGAACTCCTTGTTCTTCTCTTCCCATGGCATTGAGTACAGCTTCACAAGGCGTGTCAATTCGTTTGCCGGCACCCAACAGTCGCTCAGGCTGAGTTGAACATATATGATCATAATGTACACAGTTTACTCTGTGTAAAGTAGTATAACTAGAAATTGGATTATGCTATAGAATAAGGCATTGAAGAGGTAGTGAGTACTGAATGAGACATCTATAACATTGGATACTGTAAAGTTTTGTCATTGTTATTTGCAGACTAAAAGACAAGAGGGACAGGGAAAAAGAGTGGTAAAAGGGGCGGGAAGTTAGAAGAGTGGTAACAATGCTGGACGATGGAGCAGATGGTCGCGGGTTCAATTCCGCAGAAGCCCTAAGGTCGACTCAGCCCTACTTGCTAGAGGGCAGTGGTAAACTGAGGAGCAGCATTAAAGCTGCGAGGTAAAACGTGGGTCTGGAGAAAGTAATGACAACCTACCCCAGATTAATGGCTTATACCACCTATATACATCGCTGATTGCCTAGACCGGAGATAAGCGCTAGAACCCAATGCTCGAACTCGAGTATGGGACCTACCTTTACCTTTTTTTAAAAGACAAGAACCCTGAATCTCCTCAACCCTGAAACAATGGTGTAGTAGTCATTGCAAATTTCAATGCACAGATGAACGAATGAACAAACGAATGAATGAATGAAAGAACAAACGAACAAACGAAAGAACAAACGAACAAACGAAAGAACAAACGAACAAATGAAAGAACAAACGAACAAACGAAAGAACAAACAAACAAAATGAAAGAACAAATGAATGAATGAATAACAAAGACTAGAAGACAAAAAGAAGAATCCAGCAACAGACCTACTAGAAGATAAGAAGGCAAATAAAGAGACCACCAACAAGACCATAATGTGAATGAATGGTCGGGTGGAACATAATGGTTCTCACACAGGCCAGATCCTACAGAACCACTCTAAACCCTATTATTATTATTATTATTATTATTATTATTATTATTATTATTATTATTATTATTATTATTATTATTATTATTATTAGTTATTATTATTATTAGTAGTTATTAATTATTATTATTATTATTATTATTATTATTATTATTATTATTATTATTATTATTATTATTATTATTGACATCTTAAAACACATTACATTATCTTGTTCACTTTTATAATCCATCATTCTGATTAATTATAATTAATAATAATTATTATTAATTAATTGATGATAAAAAGATGGAATAAATTGGGGAAGAAGATAGTATCATCTGATACTGTAAATTTATACTTTTTGAAAGTAACTTAAAACTACTATATATATAGTACTAAAAGTACTATAGCCTATAGGACATTAGGAATAGTCTTGTATGGTTATTAGAGGTGTTATCAAGTATTGCAGAAGTTATTATAAGAATTGCAACTGAACAGAGCATGTAATAGCTTTGCATACTACAAGTCAGTTGCTATTTGTAGACTCAATGACTAAGAAGACAAATTCACTCTTTTTCACTGAGCGACTTCCTTGTCTTTTGTCTTTAAGTCTACAAATGGCAACAATAATTCACAGTATACAGTCAGGCTTGTCAAGAGAAATTCCAGGTCCCTGGGCAGATAAGCGACAGACCCCTAAAAGTTTAAAATTTAATATTTTTAGTGGTGATGACCTTTTCTTTTACTCATCAAGTGTCAAAAAGTGGTGATGACCTTTTCTCTCTGGGGCCTCCACAGATCGCCGGGGACCCCTGGGCATCTGTTCCCATGCCCCACCCTTTTGGAGGGCCTGTATACATTACAATGTCATAAATGTCTAATTCAGTTACTGTACTCACTACTTCAACAATGTTATGCAACTGAACCAATGTATGCAACTGAACCAATGTATCGCAACTGAACAAATGTATGCAAAAATTCAAACTTAATGGCTAAAAATCCAGAGCAGAAACCAGTTGTCTTCACCTGCGAAACACCTTGGTGGTGCAAAGTGCTATTTTGGAATGGGCAACAGGAGGCAGCGCTTGGTTGAGAAGTTCATCTTTTAAACATAAAAGCTACAAACACAGAACTTAGAGAAAGACAAAAGAAAAACAAAACAAACGGGCACACAAACTCTGAAAGCTGCTACAGAAGACCTATCAAAATCTTAAATGACAGGCACATGTGTAATGTAATGTAATGTAGTATTTGTACAGGGTGGTGCAAAAAACCGAACTATATTAAATGCAAACCAAAATTATTATTATTATTATTATTATTATTATTATTATTATTATTATTATTATTATTATTATCTGACAATTTATATAGCCCTATAACAAGGACTAAGCCTAAGTCAAGAGTGCTTCACAACATAAAGTTAGCAGTCAAACGACGCATTGAACAGATTAGATAGAACCAGACTAGTCACCAAATGTGACTAGTCCGGGTTTTTTTTGCGCCACCCTGTATAGCACCTCTCGCATTTCTACTCAGAGGCACTCCTGGCATTGGAGTCGTGTGCAGTATGTCAAAGGCACGAAATGCCGAAATTTGTAAGTAATGTAAGTAAGTATGTAAATCATGCACACAGGCCCTTTTCAGAGGTCAGAGGAGGCCCAGGCCATTAACAAATGTTAGGTTCCTCGGTCCCCTAACTTTTAATATAAATTCAGAGCTTTAAGAGAATTTTTTAAAATAATTTATATCAGCCTATTATTTTGATGCTCCTTATTAAGCAAAGGCCTGGATCAAGCTCCCTGCCTAGCCCTCCCTCTCTGATGAGACCTGCCTGTACATGAAAACAAGCTGATGTCAGTAGGTAAAAAGGCATAAACATCTATCAATAAGAAATCTCTAGAACTATAATACAAAACCTAAATTAAATCAAAATGATAGTAACAAAATGAAAAATAGCAATCATAATAACAACAATAATAGCAATAATAATAATAACTAATTAACTATACTGTGCTGCAAAGTTGTTTTATAAAAGTATTTAGCAATCCTAAACACCTTTATTAACCATTTAACTATGTGCAATTATTATAACTCTTCCATTTCATTGTCATGATAAATATGAATATAATCAATGCTTTGAGGATCATTCTACAATTGTTAGGCGATCAACAGGTGGGCAACATTCCTGGAGTAAGTAATATAATATAATATTGAAACAATATTGAAAGCGTTATAGAAGTTAACAAGATTTTACTTACTTACTTAAGGACAAAAAAGTATGTGGCCAGATTTAATCCTGTGAACTTCTCGGCGTATGTCATCAACCATCAACGCTATGACACCATGTACACAGTGGCACAGCGAGGGGCAAGGGCGAACCGCCCCAGGTGGCACTAGCCCTGGGGCGGCAGTTTCAGTTTTGAAAAAAAAAACATGAAACAACAACAAAAATATATGCAAAATAGTCAAAATTCAAAATCAAACTTCAGTAGCTGGATAAAAAGGGCAGCAATAGCATGCAGAGGGGGCCCGGTGGGGCAGTGGTCCTGGGCATCGACCAGATTGGGGCACCAATATTGACTGCACAACTTTTTTTGCTTGTCAACATGCAGTGGCGGCTCCAGGATTTGGCGAGTGGGGGGCCGTTGGGGTGGCAACTTCTAATCATGGGGGCCAACCATTTGTTGTTAGGTATGTAGTATTAAGTATAGGGTCCCAACGGGGGGGTCGATAGGGGAGCCAGGCGCTCAATGGGGGCACAGGCCCCCCGAGCCCTCCTGTGGAGCCACCACTGCCAACATGCCACCATGCCACCATGCCACTGAAGGGGACACTTTCTATTTTCGCTCCAGGTGGCACTTTGACTCACTACCCCACTGCCCATACATCTGCTTGATGGTCACTGAAAATTCTATGGTCAATTTTCCGGGCACCCGTTCTATTTCAAACTTCTGTTTACCTCATTGACAGAAGACTGCACAAAGTGGAGTGAAGTCAGGAAACTGGCACACATGTTGTCAAACATGACGGAAGAATATTCCTTTCCAGTGTCTGCTTGATCCTGAAAGCAAGGATAAAATTGCAGAAAAACCCGCTCTTTATAACCTCTAAAATGAAATGTGACATTCTCCTCAAGACTTTTCTTCTTTGTTTGGGAGACTTAATTGCCATTGTAGGTTCAAGAGAAAATGGTCATAAATGATTTTAAAATGTTTCAATATATTTCTATATTATTTCTGATAGATCTATTTGTGTAGATGCCTCAGCAACTTGCTTAGAAGAGCATCAACCTTGCCTTATAATGATGATAAAGGTGGAGGTGGTGGTGGCGACGACGACAATGATAATGGTGGTGGTGATGACGATGATGATGATGATAAAAATGATGATATGATGTTGATAAACATGCAGATCCCTCCATAATAATAAAGACCAGGTCATTCCAGACATCAGTCACTATAACTCAGACCAATGGCATCAGACTGATTGTGCACGCACGTTTTCGCGAGATGGTAATCCAGATCCATCCATAATAAGATTGTGGGGGTCGAAGACCAGACTTCGTGATTCCACAAAGTAGACAGATCAGGCGCGACAGGGCCACCACGGCGGCAAAATAGTGAATATCCGGACAAGTATCCATGGTCTTAAACAGACTTTCTTCTTTTCGCAAGACAGACATCCATCATCGTCATTTGAATGAAACGCCTTAGATGAGTCGTCAACCCGGGTTTGAACCCGAGCGCTTGCATGTCCACCGCTGAGAAGTGGACATTAGTACGGCCTTTGAAGTGTTTTTGGCTGGCGAATGGTGCACTATCATCAAAGCGCTATATCAATTGGACTTTATCTATTGGATAGACTCTTGAATTTTTCGTCTTAGCTGTGACTTGTCACCTGGCCATTACACTCTTAAAATCAAAACTTTCCCCTTCCTTAATTATTTTAAAATCTATGCTACAATAAATAACAAGTATATACATTAGACAACCAACTTCTATGGCGTCAATATCATAAAGCCTAGGGCATCAGCCGATGTCTATATTATTAAAAGGCTGACAAATGTGTGCAAGAGATAGACTTGCCTTTATGTCTAGCCCGTTTCTTGCTCCACGTAAGAAAACTTGCGCCGTCCCGGGTTCGTTCTGCTCAATCAAATAACTGCTTTCCATTTTCAATCAATTTTCGCATAAAACTTTTTCAAGATTTCGTTTTAACTAAAAGAATTTCTCATTCGCTTCCATTTAATTCGCGCTTGACAACCGTTGCTAAGCAAATGATTTAGATGTGTGCGCACAGTGTCTTCGCAGTTTTTTTTATTTCGGGCTAATAATAAATGCCGTTACGAAAATCTCGTTGAATCATTAGTGCACAAAGTGTGCGTACAAGTGCGGATCCAGAAAATCAACTTGGAGCAGGCCCGCCGAGAGAAATTCAGGGCCCCTGTTTAGAAGGGCCTTCATAGGGGAACGGGTCCGCTTGCTAGACTTTTTTAGATGTTGGCTGGGAATGACCCGGGCCCCCAAACGTGCAGATCTCAAACCTTGTCCCCCCAAACATTTCTGAATCCCCAATGGCAAGGGGGCTAGAATAAACAGAGCCAGAGCCGTAACTAGGGGCGGCGCAAGGGCCCGTTTGTTTGATTTTTCAGAATAAAACAAATTAACTGGGTCCCTAAACAAAAGAAGAGCCGCGACAACTAAAAAGGTCCCATAACCCACAAAATGGAGTGTTTTTTTATAGATTTATATGAATAAGAAACTTTATAGCTAAGATATATACTAAAAATATTATCACCCCCTGAAATAAATTCCTGAAATTTAGGGATGCAAAATGGAAATTTTGTCTCAGTAGCCGAAAACCCTAGTTGTTTGTCTTGTGTTGACAATTTTTCTACAGACTTTTGGTCGACTACAATGGGTCTACTACGACAATAGACTCTACTGACACTTGGTCTACTGACATTGATGTTATATATTGGACATCGAATGTCCCAAAGATGATCATTGAATTTCACGGAAAACAAATAATTTCAATTTCAACCCACTGCACAGAGATCGACTCATTGAAACTGTTAAACGTGATTAAAATGAATTAGATTTGAGCTGTTATTATTTAGTAGACCTATGTCGGTAGAAATCAATAAATTGTCGTAGTTGTGACCAAAACGTCTTTGGCGTTAAAATGTCGTTAAAATTGCGAAAAGTCTGTAGACGAATTGTCGTGATACAATAGTTAACGTTCTGCTCGCCCACCCCTCTGACGCTGCAGCCTACTTCGATTCTTCAAGCCTACTATCTTCACCAATTGTTTTAACCACCGGCAAACGCTACTTCGAACATCGTCCACCAACGCATCGAGCGTATGACTCTCCCGTAATTATGATTCTTCAATCTTCACACCAACGTCGCACGATTTAATAAACGGTCTAAACCGTCCGCCAATATCCACCAAAGAATGATGATGATGATGATGATGATGATAATAATAATAATAATAATAATAATAATAATAATAATAATAATAATAATAATAATAATAATTCCCCTTTCTTTTCTTATTATTTTATCCCTTTCTTGTTTTTACGAAAATTTATTTTAAAAATTGATCCGCTTAAGGGCTGTCCATTAATTAAATTAGTCAACAATTTAGGTAGGCTTGGGGTTTGAAAAAGTTTGACAGTTGCTGACAGAGGGAGGGTGAAGATATAAACGATTATCAACAATTTCACTTTTTACAAACCAATCAAAAAATAGGAAATTTCAACTGGAATACTACTTATTTCACAAAAAAAAGCATGGCAAAAGGTCATCACCACCACATTTTGGTGGTTGGATGAGCAAAACAGGGGAAATGGTCATAAAAGTGAAAAAATAATAACCTTGAAAAAGGTCACCTGTCATTGATCTACCCACTAAAGGTTATAAACCTTTGACATAATTATAGGAGGGGTAAAAAAAAATCATTTGACAGTTGTTGACAAGGGGGATCAAAACTTGCTGGAAAATTGATTGACATAATTAATGGACAGCCCCTAACATGATTTTTAGTAATCGATATGCAAAGTTTTTGGAAAATTTGTATAAAAAGTCTGTGTTTAAGAATCAATATAACATATATAGGCCCCTAAGAGACACTGAATGCACGTGCACGTTTGCCAAAATTTGTAAGCTATAGGCCTACGCTTTACTTCTCTTTGGCTTTACTCTGTTCTCATTTGCAGACCTACTGGTGTTTTGCTGCATTTGGAAGTGCGAAATATAAAAATAAATATATATATTTATTTATTATATGATATTTATTATATATATTTATGATGTATATATACCCCCACTTTCTGAGAGGCTACCATAGGGAAGGTGAAGATATAAAGGGTGATCATCCTACGCCAATGCTTCAAACCAGTTTTATCGTTGTCTTCAGACTGGAAACTGTTATTGAATTCAGCAAATCTGTATAATTCACCATTAATTAGAGACCTTAAACAGTGGCTGTTCCAGGAATTAAACGGTGGAGTATGAAAAAAGCTTATAGAAAGTTGGTGGGGATGCAAAGTGAAAAAGAAAAGAGAGAGACTAAAGTCATTGTTAGTGCAACTGTGATGATATAAAGATTAATAAACCTTGAGAAAAGGCTCACAAGCAAAAAGATCATTTGCAGTACTTTTGGCCTGGAAAATAGGTTGACAAGCAAAAAGGTCATCCAAAAATCCCTGTACAAGATGCATCCCCTGACATCAGACTCATCAACATGGTGGAACCGCCACCGAGGCGCAAGGACATTATATATAATTGGCCATAGATTGGATTTGATCGCCTTGCTTAAAGTAAAGAAGTTTTTGACATTTACTTTTTTCAACGAGCTTTTGTCCCCATGTGCTCATCGACTTTTGTCTGACCCTTTTGTCGGGACATCTGTCAGCGCCGAATGAAATTGACACTATTAGCTTCTTATCAACTTTGCCGGCGAATTAGAGATGATAGTCTTGCCGTTCACATAACAACACCGGCCGCCATCCATCTCGTCCGCGCTCTCGTTGGTGCTTTCGAGACTGGATTACTGTAACAGTGTCCTTCTCGGACTTCCTGGGAACCAGCTTAGCAGACTCCAGGCGGTCATCAATGCCTCTGCGCGGATTATTTTCGGCCTGGAGGCGGCACGAGCATGTGACACCTGTGCTAAGGGACAAGCTCCATTGGCTTCGGGTCCCGGAGCGCATAGTCTGGCAAGCGGTGTTGGCTGACTTTCCGCGCGCTTCGGGACCCTGCCTGCCCCAATTACTTGTCACGCCTGGTACGGAAACAAACGACGACCGGGTGCCGTCTCCAGCTGAGATCCAGCAGTCGCCACCGGCTTTACGTTCCTCCTCCGGCCAGGACTCGGAAGTTTGGCGAGCGCTCCATGACAAACGGCAACCCACTTCTGAAAATGGAATGCGCTCCCCGTTTCAGCGAAAAATTCAATGCCAAAGAACTTGTACGTACTTGTTCACCAGATCGTACAGTTATTAGCTGTGGCCAGATTGTACAGCGCTTTTTGGTTTTGGCCGATGGCCCAGTTACGGCGCTTCATAAATAGTCGAATAATAATAATAATAATAATAATAATAATAATAATAATAATAATAATAATAATAATAATAATAATTGGAATAAAGTAACTTATTCCAACAGGATGTAGGCCTATCATATATAATACAGCATATTATTTGATCGTTGTTGTTGTTGATGATGATGATGATGATGCTGCTGCTGATGATGATGATGTATTGGACGTTTTGCGCACTGGAAGCAGTAAAAATTCTGAACAGCATTCTTTTGAAATGAACATAATAAAATACTCGATATATCGAATATGCCTATCCTGAAAAATCGTATTAGGATCCATCCATAGTGCCCTATGGGATCCATCCATAAAGCACGTGCGTATTGAAGAGAAAGGTGGTTGGATTTAGGAGATTTTACGTACGTATGGTGTGTGCAACGGGGTAGAGGTTGAAAATGTGCCTTTTGCGTACGTACTATATGGATGAGCCCTTAAGAAATTTCGGGCGAATGACTATTTTTGCACGTTGCCACATCTAGAATGCAACTGAACTCAATAGCTATAAGCAATACCATTACGCATTCGGTCATAGGCTATTAAGGTCTATAGCCTATACTTCATCTTATGGACTATTCTTAAAGCATCTGATAGTTCGAATAGTCTATATTAGACTCGAATACCTTTGATAAATTTAATTTGATTTTTTAAAGAAAAAAGTCGTTTTTTAAAATCAAGCTTTGATGATCTTGATTTTCTTCATCTTACTAGCTACAGCGGCAACAATCGCTGCTCCCATTCCGCTGCCATCTTCAGACAGCTGAAAACGAACCTGAAAAATCAATGGTAATAAGACATTTCAATATACGGCTGCACAAGCAGCAGATATGCATATGGGTATGCATCAGGGAGTTTGTAAGACACTCCGGTGGTTCTCAGACCCATTTTGCCTCGCGGACCACTCTTGAAAAGCAAAAAATTTTCGCGGACCACCTGAAAATTGAAAGAAACCATGGAAAGCAAAAAAGGTCATCCCATGTGTTCTTCGTCCTCGCCAGTGCCCCGACAAGTAAAAACGGTCCTCACCTTGCTTAATTGTGCTGCTTGCTCTATGGAAAATATATATGTTTAATTTTTATTAACGTTTTTTTCAGAATTTGCCGCGGACCACTAGACCCCCTCTCGCGGACCACTTTTGGTCCGCGGACCACGGACTGAGAACCACTGAGACACTAGATGCAAAGTTTATAACTGTCTACCGCTTGGCGTCGCTAGTATCGACATATACATTAATTAATCACTGGTTAAGACAGCGTAAATTTGAAGCAAATATTTCCCCATCTTACCCTCACTGTTGTCCTGGTAACAGTTGTCTAAAGAGTTAGGCTAGTATATCATTGAAACACACTCAATGCAAAATGGCGGAAAGCTGGCTTTACTTTCAAATGCCATAGGCTTTATCTTGTGATAATTAAAGTCTATGAGTATCGGGCGAAACAGCGCGGCCATCTTGTTTGTCAACAGTTAATATGGCGACTTGCTTCGGGATCATTACATTGTTCAAGCAAGGGCACAAACCTGGTCAGAAAAACGGTCATGTCATAATTTCTCAAAACAATTTTTCGCTTGTCTGACTTCCATTAGGACGTTAAAGAAGTACAAAAACTAGTGATTACCTTTTTTTCCTTGTCAGACTTTTTAAGACATAAAAAAGAAGCAAAGAACAAAATTTGGTGGTAACAGTATTTATTTATTATTTTATATTGTTAACTCGGGCCCTTGGTTTATCGCTGGGCCCGGATAATAATAGTAACGTACCCCATGGCCTCCTCTCGTCCGCACTGGTCCTGACAAGAATATATATCAGTCTCAAATGACCAGCACCAGTGATGCCAGTCAAGAACTTTTTAAAAGCCCAGATTCCGTAAAAAAGCCCAGGTCCCCAGAATAGGTCCGAAAAGCCTAGATCTAGGGAAACAGCCCAGTATCACTGCTACACTCGACTGACCTGTTGACCTTCTTTCGTCAGTTCCAGGACCATCGTCTTAAGTAGATTTGAAAACGAAGGATGAAAGCGATAGAGACTGCCGTCGATAGCCACGGTCGACAACGGTCGACTCATCTTGTTAAGCAAAGCGGAAATACCTACACGTTTAATCACCAACGGCAACTAATTAATTAATCGCGTTAATTAATTAATCATTTTATTATTTCAAGACTGCATTAATCACGCAATTAATTGCACATGTCTCTGATTCGCCACTGTCCTGTAAACAATGGTTCTCACACAACACAGATCCGACTGCAAAATTCTAAACAATTGCATTATTATTATTTATCAGTGGCAGCCAATGTTTAATCTAGACTCTGGACTCCAGGGGGAACTGACAAGGCCGCTGGCAACATTTGCAAAACGCGAACCGCATGCGGCCCGCCACCAGATTCCACGCTGCCCGCGAGATCACTAAGAAACATGCATACGAGCGGCAGAAAGTGAGATACTTTGATTATCAGGAAAAGGTATTGTCGTCTACGTCAGCGTTTCGATTACCTGCAGCGGCCAGGTAGGCTGCTCGCTCAGACACCACCTGTGCAATGTACTTGACGTACTTGAGGTCATCTATGGAGATTTCTGCGATGCCCATCTCTTCCAGAACATGTTTGGTATTGTTATATTCGCCAGCCGGATCCCTGCACAACAATAGCTCCCTCTTACTGAACACTCGTGTAATTTAGGGCCTAAACACGAACTGACTGAGAAAAACTACGTTTCGAACTTTATACTGGGACCGGAAAGTAATGTAATGTAGCATTTATATAGCGCCTCTTTTATTTCTATTCAGAGGCGCTCCTATGGATTCAATGTGGTCGTCGGCTTCTATATAATTTTCTCTCACTTTCACCTACTTCTTTACAACAGAACTCATTAAAATGCTACTATATCAGATTTATAAATTAATGTAATGTACTGTAGAATTTCGTTATAACGTATACTCGGTTATAACGTACCGCAATGTACGGTCCCATGTGATGCGCTACAGTATTAGATGGTATTGGATATAACGTTTCTCGGATATAACGCACTAAATTTTACAGACCCGCTAAGGACGTACTAACTAAGTTCCAGAGTATAGCAAAATGCAGAATACGGATTTCAATTGTGTCTTTTTGCTTTATTACAAATCTTAGTGTCAGCGGCGGTTCCACATGGAGGTCCGGGGGGCGTGCCCCTTATTGAATGCCTGCTCCCAGTGGCCCCCCAATGTTGAGACCCTATACTTACTACTACATACCTAGCAACAAAGTTGGCCCTCATGCTTAGAAGTTGCCACCCCAACGGCTCTCCCCCACTTACCAAATCCTGGAGCCGCCACTGCTTAGCGTATTGGAAGGCAGATTTATTACAGAGAACAGGTTCACTTCCCCTGCTGCCTCTCCTTTTAGTATCTCGCCATTAATGTGAATCCTTAGCCTCACACTCAATAACGTATGTTTTTTGTAACTATTCGTTGGTTTTTTTGTAACTTTCATGTTTTTACTTTGGATTGTAAGTACGCTATATCCGAACTACATTATATCAAATACCATCCGTTACAATAGCTCAAATGCGGTACGTTATGACAATATGACCTAGTCCTCTATATCGAAGTTTTATTGTACTTTAGCTGGTTTCAGTGTTTTATCCAGGCCTGTTAGGGGAGATCCCACCCCACCCCCGCCCCAACCGCAAAATCCCTCCCAAAAAATTTCAGCAGCGACACAATTTTTTGTATTTAGCAATGTTTCTTTCTCTCCAGTCAAGTCAACCCCTCCCCAAAAAAAGAAGTCCTGCGGTCTGGATAGAACACTGGCTACTTTGACAACTTTTCATTATCTCGCATTTGTTTAAAACAAATGCGCTGCAAACAGACTTCACTTTTTCATCAAAACTATATATAAGGCCTAGTGAGGTTAACGAATGTAGAAAAAATTCCTAAGAGCAGGGGTGTAAATCACGGGGGGAGAACGACGAGGGACGCCCCCAATAATTAGTAGAGTGGATAGAGCATCTATTACCCCCTCCAATGTTTTGTGGTTATTGTAGAAATAATTCTATCCCCCCTATGATGTTGAAGCCAGGATTATTAGGCCAATGCGAGCATCCAAAAGCTGTTTATTTATGTAATGGCGTCGAAACCGACCGCATTCGCTCATTTCGCTGCCATAGAGTTAAAACAATTATACACTGGTAAACACAATTTTTGTCACAGAATCGCTCTGGTCTGTTCCATATGTAGTTTTCAACGTAGTTTCCAAATATGTAATCAGAATTTTTCCATCACCCATACTTCAGGAGATATCGTCTATTAAAGAATATACCTTACTGTGAAATAGCCAATGCAATTTTATTTCAGTAAACCGAGGTAGTATACAAAAAATTTCATCATAACCAATTATAATATATTATTGTATGTTGTCAGCCACAGCAGAAATGTTGAGTCATGTTGTTATAATATATCCAGGCCCTTTGTTCTATTTGTCTGGCTGATACAAGCAGAAAACGATGGGTCATGAATTGTGTGTTCTATTCTGATATGAGCAAATGTGACTTGTATTATATTGCTTGAAATAAGCCCCATCTGGCGTGAGCTTGCCTAAATCTATTTAATATAGAGCACTTAGTTAATATAATTTAAGGGTTATTTGTTCTTTGTAGTCATTTTGAAATGCCTAGAAAGTGTACTAATCATCTGGATTCCTTTGCACATTTGCGGTGATGTTACTTTTAAGAAGCAAAGAAGGCGTTTTACTCCGCTTGTTAAGACATGTTATAAGCTGTACTTTGATGTGAAATTGGCGATTAGGACAAATACAGGGCCTCTCATTTCAGCTGTATAACCTGTGTCAGACTCCTAACAGGTTGGGTCAAGGGTGTTAGACACATGAAGTTTGCTGTTCCAATGATCTGGAGGGAACCAAGAGATCACTTGACATACTGTTACTTTTGCCTTACAAACATTGCAGGCATTACTTCCAAATCACAACAAACTGTCAATTACCCAAATTTACCATCTGCCATGAGGCAGAAAAAAGTATGAGGCAAAAAACATTCATGATCCACTTGTGGAGCCGAATAAAGTATATCTACCTCCTCTCCATATAAAGTTGGGTCTCGTGAAGAACTTTGTAAAGGCCATGGATAGAAGTGGACTAGGATTTGCATATCTTAGAAATACATTTCCACAAATAAGTGAGGTGAAAATCAAAGAAGGGATTTTTGTAGGGCCTAATATTAGAAAACTGATGAAAGATGAAAACTTTGATGCTCAGTTGAATGACACTGAAAGAGCTGCATGGATTTCCTTTAAGATTGTCGCGACTTCTTGAGAAATAACAAGGCAGCCAACTGCACAAAATTAATGGATACTCTATTGAAATGGGATGTAACGTGTCTTAAAAAATGCACTTTTTGCATTCACACCTGGATTATTTTCCTGCAAATCTAGGAGCAGTAAGCGATGAACATGGATAAATGTTTCATCAGGACATTTCAGTAATGGAAAATAGGTACCAAGGCAAGTGGAGTTCCATTATGCTAGCAGACTATTGTTGGACTCTTAAAAGGGATGGTCCTGAGGCACAATATCGTAGAAAATCATATACAACTACCTTTTAGGAGACTGCAGGTTACAATATTCATATAACACATATAATGTTATATGAGCAATATAGTAGACATTTAAACTACGTGTCACTGAAAAATGTTACGTGATGGAGAATTTCTAAGTACATATCTGAATTCCTTGCAAAAAACTGTAATAGAATCAGACTTTTTCATTTCTGTGACAGAAATTTTTTAAAATTTTGTTTAATAATGTTATTTGATTAACTGTTATAATTAACACTAATAATAATTACACACTGCATTATTCGTTTCTATTATATTCAGGACGCAAATGTAAAAATAACTTTAATTTCCAGCAGGCCCGCCCGAAGTGGAGGTGCAGGGGGTGCAGCTGCACCCCTTGGAAAATGATGGCCTGCACCCCCTCTGCACCCCCTGTATCTTGAAATACAGGGGGTGCAGAGTGTGCAGAGGACTTTTTTTGCTTGTCAAGCTTTTTTGAGGTAAAATTGAGCGTTGATGACCTTTTTTTTGCTTGTCAATGATTGAAAGAGAAAAATTTAACTTCGGAAAAATCTGCACCCCTGACCAAAATTCGTTCCGACGGCCCTGATTTCCAGTCTCTCTCTTTGCCTTTTGGTATGTGCTTGATATGTAGGGTATATATGGCATACTTTTACCACAGTCTAATAAATACCCCGGTACACTGTTTCGCGTCGTGCATGCGGTTCAAACGTACTGTTCGATTTCGGAGAGGTACTTTGTGTAGAATCGATTGCGGGTGCGAAATTCGGCGGAGAGGTAGCCGCGAATAGAAGTTTCTTTTCGATGGCTTTTACCATTAGATTCCTAGCGATTTCTCCCATGAACATGCCACCGATCATCTTCTCAAATCTAAGCAAAAGACACGTACTGATTGCCAGGCCCGGCCTTACGTTCTGCGGGTCCCCAGACAGGGGTATCCGGCGCCCGGCGGGGTGTACTGTTGTACTGTACTGCCCCGGTGCCCCTGCTTGGCTTGCGCGGGGCCCTTAGAGGAGCGGGGCCCTGGGCACAGGACCGGTTTGCCCAGGCTTAAGGCCGGCCCTGCTGATTGCGGTCAGGGGCGTAGCGACGGGAGTATATCGGTATATATATATACCCCCAAAATCAGTCTACCTTAAAGTTTTTTGTGATTTATATGTGGTTATATGTGGTTATATGTAGTTTATATGGTTTATAGTTAATGTTTATACCCCCCAAACATTTATACCCTCCCAAATCAAATTCCTGGCTACGCCCCTGATTGCGGTAGGTAAAGGTGTGCCCGTCGGATAACCAAAGGGTTAGCGCCTTCAGTTTTACATGGCAACGGCTGAATGAGGGCGGTTGCCAGCCTTTCACTGGCCTCCTTTCCTTTCACCGAGTTAACACCCGATGTGCCCCCCCCCTATTGAATGCCTGGTCCCAGTGACCCCTATTGGGACCCTATACTTACTACTACATACCTATCAACAAATGCTTGGCCCCATGCTTAGAAGTTGCCACCTCCCACTTGCCAGATCCTAGATACGCCATTGCGCTTGGGACAGAAACAACCGAAAAGTTTCTGACCCCGAGGCCGGGAGTTGAACCACGGACCTCAAGAGTGGCAGACCAGTGCGCAAACCACTGCTCCACCGTTCACCACCAAAGATTGAGACGCACGACCAATGGATCTATCCGTAGTAGTTGTTGCTGCTTCTACAGCAGTAGTCGTTGTCACAGTGCTTGTCTGTCTAAATCGGAGCATTCTGAACCAGTGTTTTATCCAGGCCTTGGGGGGATTGAGGCTTTCGGGGGGAGGGGGAATGGACTCGGTTGGAGAGGAAAAGACACAGTTCAATGCAAAATTTGTGTAAGTGCTGAGATTTTTGGGGAGAAGGGAATTTTGAGATTAGGGGGGAATCTCCCCTCCTAACTGGCCTGTATAAAACACTGATTCTGAATGATCGTTAATCATTATTTCCAGAACTCGAAAGCAAATTTATTATTATTATTATTATTATTATTATTATTATTATTATTATTATCCTGGACGATCGATTTTTATAGCGCCGTAACGTACAGTAGTTAATACCAAAATCAAAAGCGCTTTGACAGCGCTAACGTGTCAATGAAGGTCAAAATGGCGATGTTAAAAATCCATTCGGATGACAAGATGAACTCTCTGTCATGAATAAATGGTCCTGGCAAATAGGACTTAACCCCTTAACTAGGGATCCTGGATATATCCGTCCATTTTACATTGAGTTATAGTTAAATACACGGTTAAGGGGTTAATGAACAATGACGGAACCTTCGACACAACCGAGCCCTGGAATAGAAATATCCGTTTGACCTTGTCTCTGTAACCCGTGACCTTGTGACCTTGTGACCTGTGACCTGTGACCTGCCTGCTCACCGAATCTTAGTTCTGATGGAGTAGATGGCGAACAGTGAAGACGGCTCAATGACTCGACAGATGAGATCAATCTGATTTTCCGGGTTCGACACCGTTCAAAAACAGCTGTTTGTCTAATAGGCAATTAAGATCCACGGGCGTAGCCAGGAATTTGATATGGGGTATAATGTGATTGGCGGGGGGGGGTATAAATCTTAAAAACTTTGAAATCTTAAAAAACACATTAAAAATTTTAAGGTAGTCTGGTTTTTTTGTTGGTGGGTATATACCGATATACCCCCGTCGCTACGCCCCTGTTAAGATCCAAAGTTTTATGGAACTGAAGTGAAAAGCTATGCTTATTTTGTTCATAGACTTGTGTTCTTAAATCAGTATTAAACTGTATTATACTGTAATGTTGTAGGTACTGTAAGTGGACGCAGCCTATACCTTTGTCTTCCTTCATACCTTTGTCTTCCAGGCTGTTCAATGAAATTGACGCTTCCGTCCATGCTCCCCATTCAGTGTTTATGATAACCTACAACTGCTTATTCGAATGAAATTGAGGCTTCCGTTGTCTCCAAACGCTCCCCATTCAGTGTTTATGATAACCTTTTGAAAATTTTGGCAAATTTTAGCTTTTTGCAATTTTTGCAACCATATTCCAGAAGTTTCAAATTTTAGGGCAATGTTGGAAAATTTGAATTTTTTATATTTTTTGGCAATTTTTGCACATTAATACATTAAAAATTAATATTTTCATTTCCTTGGGGGCACGGCCCTCAAGCCCCCCGCCCAAATGACGCCTCTGCAGCGAAGATACTGAAACGACAAATAACTGTTTTAAATACTTACGATACTATGTTATAATGTCTTATTGTCAGCGTATCTGTTTTCTACTACTTACGAACTATATTTTTTTCAAAAACACCTTGTCCTCGGGCACGAGTCATAACAGATGTGACCCTTAATAAAATTCAATTGAATACCCCTGCCATATACAGAACGTGTCGCAATGCAACCTGACAACATAGCACGATTTAAAGGTGGACATTTTTGCGAATAAAAATTTAATTGATAATCACAAAACAGAAT
This sequence comes from Metaphire vulgaris, assembly GCA_018105865.1. Lineage (NCBI taxonomy): Eukaryota > Metazoa > Annelida > Clitellata > Crassiclitellata > Megascolecidae > Metaphire > Metaphire vulgaris. Next base: position 9,634,864 of record CM030865.1, on the reverse strand, counting down.
CAATGACGGTATAAAGGTGATCATACCATTGAAACCTGTCGCTCTATTGAGGGAATGTTCTCGTCTTACTAATTACCAAACTAACGGACTCAGTGTTTTATCAAGACTCCAGGCTTTTTGGGGGGGAATTAAGGCTTTCGGGGAGGGGAATCGACTTGGTTGGAGGGGAAAGACACAGTTCAATGCAAAATTTGTGTGTAAGTGCTAAGATTTTGGGGGTGAATTTTGAGGTTGGGGGAATCTCTCTTCCTAACAGGCCTGTATAAAACACTGAACGGACTTTCAACTTGAAAATATTTTTGATACAACTATAGTAAACATTTTGTGTTAAATTTCAAATAGTCAATCTTACACTTTGTACAGTATGATGTCAACTCATACCATATGTTTTATTAGTTAAGTATTATTTACAAGTTTTTAACTCTGTAATTATTCCCTCCATATCTTATGATATACATGTACATATATATATATATATATATATATATATATATATATATATATATATATATATTATTAGTAGTTGTATCTTGCTAAATGTCAAATATATGATGATGAGAAAAAAATAATGTAAAAAAATTTAAAATGTCTGATAAGTACAAAAATTACAAGAAATGTTTTTAAGCACAGCTATATTGACTTAAGACAGCACTCTGATGTTTGGCTTTCACTGTCAATGACACGTGACTCACTCCACACTTCATGATTTTTCACTTAGTGAATGAATTAATGTGCGTTAACAACTGTGTGATGACAATAATAAATTGACACTTATTCTAGACTTGTCTTTTCTTTCTTAAAAAAGTACACAAATTACAATGTAAAAGCTCAACAGCAAGCAGCACCGTAGGGCCTAGTTATACATCTGACTTAGTTATACATCTGACTTAGGCCTAATCAAAAATTACAATGTTTTTAAGCACAGCTATATTGACCAGCATCATCATCATCATCACTTCATGATTTTCATCAATCATCATCATCATCATCATCATCATCATCATCATCATCATACGCTGTAGTTGCTTTCTGTCAGCTCATTAGCGGCAATAGCTAAACACAAAACTTTTCCATTTATCTTTTTCCGTTGTTAATCTCATTCCATCTATTATTGTCATTTGATATCTTTCGATATGGTCAATGGTCGCTTCGTAGTAAAATTTTACGCTTTACAATGCAATACAACGAGTCAATTATGTGGCCTCTCAGGTTGTAGGGAAACTGCAGGAAGCAAGAGCGATGTTGGTGTTGTATTTTTAACAGCGAAGATCGCAACATTTGTTTTGTCATTTGCAGTAGAAGGCCGTGTTGTGGGGTTGGAAACTAGTTCTTCTATTGATCTTGAAATATGATAATTAATTCTAGGACTTAATTTGAAACTGGTTTGAAGCCGTTGGAACTGCCGAAAGTTCTCGAAAAATGGCGACAAATAACAATTCTCGGACGACATATTTTTCTTCAGACATTTTAATCTCGTTTTGTATTCAAAATCTCAGAACATAGATAATTATCTGTCCTAAAGCATGGATTGCTTAAGTAAAAAATTACGAAGCATACCTTTCAAAAGTTTACTAAGCCATGAGACCCGCCGAGAGAAATTCCGGGCCCCTGTGCAGAAGGGAAGTCGCGGGCCCCTAGTAAGTGTGAAAAAACTGCTGATGACCTTGTTTGCTTGTTAGTCTTTTTCAGGATGTCAATAGGCCACCGGCCCGGACCCCTACAGGTCGCCAGGTCCCGGGCTCCTGGACCCATCCCCCTCTCGGCGGCCCTGCACATGGGCCCCTCTGAGCTCTATGGACCCCGGAACAATGTACCGGCTGCACCCCTCTCCTCAGACCTGTATGCCAGGCTGTTTCTTAATCGTTTTAGCCAAATAAAGGCAGTTTGGTCACAAGTAACACCTAATGGGCACTGAGAATTCTTTCAGATTCGGTTGCACTTGCCTGATTTGGACCTGCTCTATCCCCATCCCACATTTCCACTTTGTCTAGATCTTCTATATAACACGCATTTGTTCCGGTACCTATTCAAACAAGTACAGCAGCAACAAAATGTCATCGAATACAGTTTTGCTCCACCAAAATTCTGACAAACTAAACGATAAACTAGAACTATTCAATCATCTTAGAGACTGCTGTAAAAAGATATTTACTTATAACTAAGAATGAGCTTGCATAGTTCTGGTAAAAATGAAATCTAGCACCTTATTTGCTAGATTTCATTATTTTATTCATTCTTTGCGCGCTATTAACAGTAATGCGCGGTATCAGAAAATGCTCGACGATAATATGCCGCGTATAAAAATACCGTTATGTCGGTATGCCGTAGTCACGTAGTATTTCGTGATGTCATCACTCTTAGACAAATTCTAATTAATTATATATTGGCCTACAGTATTTTATATTATCGCAAATAACTGTGTAAACCGTAACACAAATTTAAGGGCTATATTTACAGCGATTTGAGCAGTAATAACACAGTTTTAAAATTATTTTTAACGGCTTACTTTTCGAGATAACATTAGTCACTGATGTCATTACCAAATATCATGAAATATGTTAGAATCGACAACAAGCTATGACATTCTTTGTAATTATCCAGGAAAGCCTATTTAAAATCAATACCGACTGACGATAAAACCGCGGTATTCAGCAAGTCCACGGTGTAAAAGTGTGACGAAACGGTTTTTTAATATTTGGTATATCGGATAAAAGAAATTAAGATAAGGTTTGACTATGATGACCTTTTAGCATTAAAAGAATCTTTTATCAGATTCACGAAACCCGAGAAAAGCAGTTGGAATAACAGGATAACCCGGCTTTTAAAAGACGCATGAATCATTTCAATAGTTTTGGTGGAGAGACAGAAAAACATCTTTCCTCAAACAGGCAGACAGACAGACAATGTCATCAAATAGGGCTGGAGAATTGTTAACACCTGGGTTTCTGAGTTTATAACAAATCAAAAAAGAAAAAGTGTTTAGGTTTTAAAAGACAAAAACTAGCTGTAATGAGGTATTTTACTCTCTTTGTAATTATCCGGTGATAAGATTGTATAAGGATATTTTTAAAGTCTAAAACCTAAACCTTAAAAACCTTTTTTTCGAATTTTTTTTTGCAGCCCTGGTATCCATGAGCGCCCACAGAAAATTTTCCAAGAGGGGCAAACAAAACACAATGATCACAGTTACGCCACATAAATTTTTTCAGGAGGGGCAAAACACATTTTAACACAATGGTCACTGCTAATATTTTAGCAAGGTTTTCAAATTTCAATGTGAAATATTGGTATTTGCATTTTCCAAGGCGAGGGGGGCGACATGCATGCTGGTATCAAATAATACAACATTATTATACATTTATTATACATTGGACGATATACCATCGTTGATCAAATCCAAGCTGACAGAAAAGTCTAAATCTCGTCGAACTGGCCGCGTGTGGAAAATAATAGTTTTCAACGCGTGGCCAGTTAAGACTATTTATTAATGATGGTATAATGGATGGTAAATCTAGCGGCAAAATAATAAAATTAACAGGTAATTATTTCAAACCGAAAATGACGCCACAACAAGTCGTCGGTTCAATAAAGGCGCAGGACATGAAGCACCCGACAGTGTCGTTAATAAGAGCAACGACTTCCGCTTTGATGTCCTGTTAATAAATAAAATTAACTTAGGGTATACTAGACTACTATACTGCATAGGCCAGCGTGGGCCCGTCGGAGAACCGAAGGGTTAGCGCCAGTGCCGGATTAAACCCCGTGGAGGCCCATAGGCAGTCAAACTTTTGGGGCCCCAGAGGCCAGGCCCCCTAATGACTACTAGAACGCCATTGTTGTATGACGTCAGCGTCGTCACGTGCCTTTCGCATAGCGCTATTTCTTAAGAATAAGTAAGTAAAAAATTTCTTTCGTCACTGTCTTGTGGAACCCCTAAAAGTCGCGGGGCCCATCGGCAGTTGCCTACTCTGCCTAATTGGTAATCCGGCACTGGTTAGCGCCTTCAGTTTTACATAGCAACGGGTGAATGAGGGCGGTTGCCAGCCTTTCCCTCGCCGCCTTTCCTTTCACCGAGTTAACACCCGATGTGCTCATTCACAGCTGAGTCGACCGGAAGCGCTTGGGAGAGAAACAACCAAAAGTTTCTGCCCCGCGGCCGGGAGTTGAACCACGGACTTTAAGATTTGCAGACCAGTGCGCTAACCACTGTTCCACCGCGCACCGCAATATTAATTCCGTAAAACTATATCAGGGGTCGAGTTTAGACGCTCAACGTCTTTGATACGGACGCGCGTCTTTAAACACACACACACACACACACACACAAAATATACACACACAACTCATTCAAACAGGGGAGAGGTTAATTATAGGCCTACACGAGTTACGTTGTTATTGGCTGCGATTTCCAGAGTCGGACAATGTGTTCTCAGGTCTAACTAGCAGCCTATTGGAGCATATTTATGACAATGTGATTTTTAATTTTTAAGTTGTTTAGGAGGCGCTAAGTAACCCTGTGTGAAACTCACTCTCTCTCTCTCTCTCGCTCTCTCTCTCTCTCTCTCTCTCTCTCTCTCTCTCTCTCTCTCTCTCTATCTCTCTCTCTCTCTCTCTCTCTCTCTCTCTCTCTCTCTCTCTCTCTCTCTCTCTCTCTCTCTCTCTCTCTCTCTCTCTCTCTCTCTCTGTCTCTCTCTCTATCTCTCTATCTCTATCTCTCTCTGCGTGAAAAGGTCCTGTAGTTAGATCACAACTAGCACTACAGTACTTTACCTGCATTCTCATATACAGGGTGGCCCAAGAAAACTGGTGCCATCCTGTTTCATTTTCAGTGAACAACTTAACTACTAATTCCTAATCGTTATGATGACGGCGACAATGTTGTTATAGATGATGTTGACGACGACGACGATGATGATGATGGTGACGATGATGATGGTGACGATGATGACGATGATGGTGGTGGTGATGATGACGATGATGACGATGAGGATGATGATGACGACGACTATGATCATGGTGATGACAACGACGATGATGACGACGAGTATAATGATGATGACAATGACCATGATTTGATGATGATGATGACGACGACGATGATGACGACGTTTTCAACCGATTCTTCTTACCCCTCTTCGATCGATGGCCGCCTGAAGCAACTGGACGACATTTTCCCCTTCGACCCCTGGACAGGAGAAACCCTTTGTCCAGATGATGAGACGCCCCACGGCCAGACCCTCTTGAAGACAGGGAAACGAAAAGGCAAATCCTATTGGGATGGGATGTCCTTGGTTCGGCTGCAAATGGTACTCGTCTGCGAAGCTAGCGATGCATAAGGCCAGGAAATCGAAAAGCTGAAAGCAGAGAAAAAATAATATCAAAAATTTTAAATAATAATAATAATAATAATAATAATAATAGTAATAACAGGGCGGTCCAAAAACAGGGTCTTAATAAATAATAATGGGGGAGGGGCGGGGGATTTGTAATAACAGGAGGGTTAGGTTAGGGTTAACCTTAACTTAACCCTAACCCTAACCCTAGAAATGATGTGCTGATTACCTTTTTTTTGCTCGTCAGGATAAAAAAGGAGGCGATAATGTTTTTTTGCTCGTCAGGATAAAAAAGGTGATAACGTTTTTTTAAATTTATTTTTTTTGCTCGTCAGCTCGAAACTCTAGGGCCCCCATGGCAAAGATGCCCCCGGGCCCCCAAAAGTCACGCTACGCAAAAAAGAAATGAAAACATTTTCCAGGGGTTTTTGTGATGAAAGAAAAAGTTAATTTTACTTTTTTCATAACTTCACAATTTTTCCAGGGGGTGCAATTGCACTCCCATGCACCCCCTCCGAACGCCCATGTTATTATTATCATCTATCAGTAGGCTACCGGTTGACATGGCTTCGATTAAGTTCGATATGATGAGATATCGATTCGTTGGTTTTGCTGACCTGAGGTCCGGGACCAGTCATGAACGCTTCGCTGATTGGATAAATCTTCTGGTTCGTGGAATGTTTCGCGCCTTGAAGTGTCACCGACAGGACACGAAAATTTGTGCCTCCGAGGTCAAGAGCAATGAACGTCCCGGTCTCTGGAAAGGGCAGAAGAACAGTCTGTGGCCCTATATGTCTTCTATATAACAAAGGCTTCACATCAAAAATAGGCTTACTGCAGAGCTTCCGAAATCTCGGTCCGCGGGTAACTTTTGGCCCGCAAACTCTCAGAAAGTGGACCTGAGGTTTATTTTGAACTCGTTCACAATTGTAGCCATTACTATCCTCTCATCCTCTCATCCAGTTCAATCCATCTGTCCGACACTCTTGCACTAAAAAAGTGCTGTTTATGTCTCCCAACCCGTTTCTTGAACAGTTTCCTGCTGTGTCCTGCTCTGGTTCGATCAAACTGCTTCATTGTAAAAAAACCTTTCTCTTGGCATTTCCACTTTGTTTTGTTAGTATTTTGTATGTGTCAATCAAACACAGGACTGTTGGTTCAAAGTCTAAAGCGGATTGATCAAAGGCCCACCTGTGCCGTCCGGCAGGGACTGGACGTAGGTGATGAGCATTTTGAGACAACTGTGCTTTCTATTTGCCACCGAAAGTCCTTTCTCCATTTCCGATATCAAGGTGTCGCGAACCTTCTTGTAGGTGGCCAGACTGAGAATAAACGGCTTCACGATTTCCTTCAGCTGAAAAGGAACTCACGAATAGATGTTGAAACTTTTTAAAATTTGCAATTGAATGTGGTTGGGTGGAAGAAGGAGTTAAATGCAGTTACCGCCTTAATGGTGAGGTTGTCAATTGAATAACGAAGAAATGTTACCCTCTTAGTGGTGAAAATATCAGTTTCCGATGAAATATTGCAGTTACCCTCTTATTGTTATTGATACTTAAACCATTAAATATGGTTACATTACCCATCCATTCAATTATAGCTTAAAGAGTCATTATTGAAATGAAATGCTACAGAAAAATTATGAAAATAAGTTATAAAGATATGACTAGAAATGAATAAAGATATGACTAGAAATGATACCATTCGCAGAAACCTAAGACGAATAAAGACTGTTATTAACAAGAAAATATCAATTATTTGTAGGGCATACACATTTGCAGAATGAAAGAGGAAAGGATTTTCATGTAGAAAAAAGTGTCGACGAACAAAAAGTTTGCCGAATCAATTTGATTGCCCCTATCCGGTGGATGCCCGAGGCTAACGCCCACGACCCCCTCTGCACGCTACTGGTCTAATATTCTGTTTTGATTAGGATGCATTTTAAATCGCCAAGACTTATATAGTTGATTTGAAAGATAGTTGATACTATCTTCTCATCCAATTCATTCCATTTGTCGGCTTCTCTAGCACATGGAACGATCTAACGATAATTGTGAAATCATCCTGTTCTCTGACATCCTTTAAGAAAAATCTAAAGACTTATTTATTTTAAAAATCTTATTCTCTTCTGCCTTAGCTTGTTTTCCATTCACATTTTTTGTCGATGACTGTTATTTTATTTATTTTTATTGGACTCTGTAATGTGCCCTTGCTCCTGACATCTTGGTAATATGGCGCACAAGAAATTGTCAGTTTAATAATAATAATAATAATAATAATAATAATAATAATAATAATAATAATAATCGCCTACTTGGCGTTGTGAGACCCGTTCCCGTCAGAACACCGATGTTAAGAAACGTCGAGCGCGGTTAGTGCTTAGACGGGTGACCATCCCGGGAACTAGTCGTGGTGCAGGCGACCAAAAAACAAGCCGTTTCATTCGCTTAGACGTCGATAAATTGGAAGCAACGCTAAGATGCGAAGGTAAAATGAAGGTCTAGAGGAAGCAATGGCAAACCACTCTAGATTAATGGCGTAGTCTAAGCCAACTGTGTCGCTGATTGCCCAGTACACGGAGATCAGCGCCGGACCCTACGCTCGTTGGAGTGAGGGGCTACCTCTACCTTTACCCTATAGTAAGGAAATAAAAAGTTTGGTCCAAAATCGATCGAAATTTGTTGGTAAGTAAGCATATAATCTCACATTTATATAGCGCTTTCGTGGCAGTGCCGTAGTAGATACCTATTCACAGGCGATTTTATGAATATTGAATTAAAATTTGAAGGTCATTCTTGAGGTCATTATAGATTAAATCGTCAGTGTCGGTTCCAGGATTTCTTGGCTGGGTAAAAATTTGGGGGGGTGAAAATAGAAGAAAAAACATCAATAAACGTTGCTGATAAAGGCTGACAAAGAGAATTTTATCCCTAATTTTACTACACTTTTACCGAAAAATAGGTTGATAAGCAAAAAAGTCATCCGCAGTTTTCCTCATAGTTTTACTAGACTTTTACCCAAAATAGTTTTACAAGCAAAAAAATCCGGCGGGGATGTATCCCCACTCATCCCCCGACGTGGAAACGCCACTGCAAATCGTTGACTAACTTTGTTGGTCGAGGTATTATCCTGTTTTGATTTACCTCAGGATATCGAATCGCCTTCGGCTTACGTTCGTCCAGAAACTCCTGAACCCCTGACCAGCACGTCCCCATGGGTATCAGCTCAGAAGCGACAGTGAATCAAATTACACCAGCGGTCATTTAGGCTGAGACAATCGAAGTCAAACTGCTTGAGAACTGTCAACCTCAATCGAACGCCGGTTTTGCTCAGCCAAGTACATTGGATACGCAGAAATGCGTCGTCGAATGTGGTTATTTTTAGTCAAAAGTTCGCGAAATTCAACGAAAGTGGAGCTCATAACAATGCGTCTATTGTCAGCGTAATATCATTATTCTAAAATGTGGAGTCTTTTTTCAAAATCTTAACAATGCATGACGACACAGATAAACCTTTTCGCGATAATATAAAATTATTATTCTCTTCTGTGCGAAATAAGCGTATACGTTTATAAATTATTGCATTTCTTATACGGCGCCCTGTCAAAAGTTAAGAAGCAACACGATGGACGGACATAATTTTAACAACAAAATCATGGAGCTGTTATGGTTTCACCTCTTGCAATAATTTTGGTCGGTTTCGGTTCGGTTTTAACCGAAAAACTGCGGTTTCGGTTCGGTTTTAACCGAAAAACTGCGGTTTCGGTTCGGTTCGGTTTTTTTGGACACCACTAGAATGCACAGCTTTTAAGCGTCAAAAATAGAGAAAACGTCGTTTTTGTGTCATGTCTATGATGAGTCAGCAGCATTGCCTATGAGAAAGTGATGTAAATTTTATGTAGATTTACTTTTATGTAGCAATTACATTATTAAACAAAATTAAAAAAATTTCTGTCACAGAAATGAAAAAGTCTGATTCTATTACAGTTTTTTGCAAGGAATTCAGATATGTACTTAGAAATTCTCCATCACGTAACATTTTTCAGTGACACGTAGTTTAAATGTCTACTATATTGCTCATATAACATTATATGTGTTATATGAATATTGTAACCTGCAGTCTCCTAAAAGGTAGTTGTATATGATTTTCTACGATATTGTGCCTCAGGACCATCCCTTTTAAGAGTCCAACAATAGTCTGCTAGCATAATGGAACTCCACTTGCCCTGGTACCTATTTTCCATTACTGAAATGTCCTGATGAAACATTTCTCCATGTTCATCGCTTACTGCTCCTAGATTTGCAGGAAAATAATCCAGGTGTGAATGCAAAAAGTGCATTTTTTAAGACATATTACATCCCATTTCAATAGAGTATCCATTAATTTTGTGCAGTTGGCTGCCTTGTTATTTCCCAAGAAGTCGCGACAAACAATCTTAAAGGAAATCCATGCAGCTCTTTCAGTGTCATTCAACTGAGCATCAAAGTTTTCATCTTTCATCAGTTTTCTAATATTAGGCCCTACAAAAATCCCTTCTTTGATTTTCACCTCACTTATTTGCGGAAATGTACATGTATTTCTAAGTTATGCAAATCCTAGTCCACTTCTATCCATGGCTTTTACATAGTTCTTCACGAGACCCAACTTTATATGGAGAGGAGGTAGATATACTTTATTCGGCTCCACAAGTGGATCATGAATGTTTTTTGCCTCATACTTTTTTCTGCCTCATGGCAGATGGTAAATTTGGGTAATTGACAGTTTGTTGTGATTTGGAAGTAATGCCTGCAATGTTTGTAAGGCAAAAGTAACAGTATGTCAAGTGATCTCTTGGTTCCCTCCAGATCATTGGAACAGCAAACTTCATGTGTCTAACACCCTTGACCCAACCTGTTAGGAGTCTGACACAGGTTATACAGCTGAAATGAGAGGCCCTGTATTTGTCCTAATCGCCAATTTCACATCCAAAGTACAGCTTATAACATGTCTTAACAAGCGGAGTAAAACGCCTTCTTTGCTTCTTAAAAGTAACATCACCGCAAATGTAGCAAAAGGAATCCAGATGATTAGTACACTTTCTAGGCAGAGGCGTAGATCTGTGTAAAAAGGTGGGTGGGTCCAAATGAAAATTTTAACCAAAATTATTTTAAAGACAACCCGAGGTCCCGGGTCGACCTGTTGACCACAACTAAACATAGGTTTGATTTTGAAAAAGGAAATTACAAAGCTTTCAAAAATTGCCTAGCTATTGACTGGATAAAAACTTTTGCAATTATTCTAACTTTCCATATCTAGATTAAGATAGCACAGAAATCATGATAAACTTTACTTTACAGTCATTTTGCATAAGCAAATCTCGAATACTAGTTCTTGCAAAATTTTTTTTAAAAACCGAAGAAAATTTCGCTCTTACGTTTTATCGCCCAACAGTAAGTATATATGTTCAAACGTAAATAATCAAAATGAACTTAAAGATTAATCGTACTATTGAAAAGTGAAAACAATTCTATTTTTGCATCAAACAAAATAAATTATTATCTAGAAGCACTTACATGATAAATGCAGGATAGACAGTAAATAATAATTAACAATTGCTAGCAGAAACGTTTTCACGTTGACCGAACCAAAGACCTAAAAATGACAAAATGGAGTCGTACGGATGCGAAAATGTGACGTCACGTTTATCCATAGAGCTAAATAAAACCTAGATAGCCAGTCAGACGCGAATAGGAAACATCGCAGGTCTTTCTGAGTTACATAATTGGGCAAAATAAATCTAGCTGTTCTCACTTTTACATAATTGTCTCGCGAATAATAATAAACAATTCATCTCAAAAAGTGGGTGGGTCATTGCCTGGCCGGACCCAGCTCCTAAAAAAGTGGGTGGGTCCGGACCCAGAAAAACACATAGGATTTACGCCCCTGTTTCTAGGCATTTCAAAATGACTACAAAGAACAAATAACCCTTAAATTATATTAACTAAGTGCTCTATATTAAATAGATTTAGGCAAGCTCACGCCAGATGGGGCTTATTTCAAGCAATATAATACAAGTCACATTTGCTCATATCAGAATAGAACACACAATTCATGACCCATCGTTTTCTGCTTGTATCAGCCAGACAAATAGAACAAAGGGCCTGGATATATTATAACAACATGACTCAACATTTCTGCTGTGGCTGACAACATACAATAATATATTATAATTGGTTATGATGAAATTTTTTGTATACTACCTCGGTTTACTGAAATAAAATTGCATTGGCTATTTCACAGTAAGGTATATTCTTTAATAGACGATATCTCCTGAAGTATGGGTGATGGAAAAATTCTGATTACATATTTGGAAACTACGTTGAAAACTACATATGGAACAGACCAGAGCGATTCTGTGACAAAAATTGTGTTTACCAGTGAATTATTGGCAATTGCATTAACTGAGAAGAGAAGGTGACTTAAAGTCGCGCATAATCATGCATTGTATTTGCTATTCTCTACGAAAAATAACTGTCCAAATTTGCACGGTCAAAACCGCGGTTTCGGTTCGGTTCGGTTAACCGTAACAGCGCTACAATTGAAAATCAACGGATTTACGTTCAGTTAAACCCGTATATGCGATATTTTGGTAATATTTCCATTACTTTTTACTACTGCTTAAATCCATCCATCGAGAACTTGAATTATACAGTGTCCTTGTGTATCCACGGCAGGGTTATTTCTAGGATTATCAATTTGGGGGGTGTCGGTAAATTCTGGGGTCCTGCTCCTAAAAAAGTCTGACAAACAAAAAAGGTCATCCCATAGCTGAGATCGCAGGGAGGCGTTGAGGGGTGTCGGTCTCAAATTGGGAGGTGTTTGGGGTGCTAGGAGATGTAAAAATATTCGTGATCCACGGACTGGTTTATTATTATATTATGCTGCGAATTGATAATTTCGGATCAGCAGCATATGAGACTTCTTTCGCTTTGCACTGCAGCATCCTTTTCGATTTCAGCCAAACATTTGCAATAATGGAACTGTGCCGGTCATGACAATGTATTGATTTTGGTTTTCTGTCGATATTCCAGCCCCGAACGTGTCCGATGAATATTATTGGAGTATTGTCATCCTGAAAGATAAAGCCACTTTCTGGAAAATGCCGAGCAACCACAGGCTATAAATTGTCTTATATGACAGGGTTTACCCAAACATTTTGGAACCGCGACCCCCTTCTGCAGATTTTTAACGTGCCACGACACAAATCATAGCATGCAATATCAAAATAATGCATTACGCCATCTGGCGAACGTTGGTTGAAAGGAATCTTCTGGGTTTTGAATAAATGGCAAAACAAAAGCTCTGATACAATTCGAATGTAAATATGACTAATATATTAGGAAAAATTATTTATAATTTTGTAAAATAAAAATAGAGGAGAGAAATACACTGAAGATGTCGAAAATTCTCGAAAAGTATCTTTTTAAGATTTCCCAGAAACATACCTTTGTTACGCGTCTTAAAAACCCTATGAGTATGGCAAAATCGCTTAACCGATAGGTTGATAAGAAGTTATAGTAGAGATTTCCTATTGTTAGTGGAGTTTCACAGCAAAATGGTCGGAATACGCATTCATTGCGTTATTGCGAAATAAGATTACTTTTAAAAAGTACTTTAGTCCTCTAGTTTCCCAAACTGTTTGGAACTGTACGACAGACTTCGGCGTATTGGATAAAACACTAATCATTTTAACGCAAGCCGTGTATGGAGGATTGCAGGCATATAAATTTCTTAAAACCTTAGCCTATTTCCAACTTTTAAGGCTTGTGACATTGTGGTATTGGCTAGAAAATGACACTTGTGAATCTAGTTTCGCTCTACCCCGCGACCCACTAGACTAAGCCCTGCGATCCACATTTTGGGAAACACTGTTCTATGATATCCTTATACTTCTTGGCATCGATACTTCTTTCGACAATATCCAATAGGGCGGGTCGAAACATAAAAAAATTTGGAATTTCATTACGGAACTTGGTAATTATTTGTGAAATGAAGTCTAAAGAAAGAAACAACTAATAAAATGGTAGTTGTGCTATTGCAAACGCCCCATTTTTGGCCCTAAAGGTTGTAGTATTTATCAGCATTGCTCATTTGTTACAGAATTGTTATTGCTTGCTATTTTGGCATACAATTTTTTTATCTACCTAACTTTCGACTGTAATTTGATTGCCTCTTTGTTTTAACTGTACACTGTTCGATAATTGATTCTATAAATGTTGGAAAGTGTCGTTTCGACATGAGAACAAGAAACATTACATGGCATGCTATATTCGGTAATGTTATAGTTTCAATATGATGCCGACAAATACACAAGTTGGACAGCACTTCTTGTACATCAAAACAAAAAAGAATGACACAAAGACAATAAAATAGCTGCGTCAGAGGCTATCATCAATCTCTGGAACAAGGCTTTCATTCCAACACTTCACTCTCCGTCTGTCTTGAAATGTGTCGAAACACTAATTTCCACTGGTTCAGAACTATGTCGCTCTAAGTCAAGTTCAACACGTCAAACCACCTTCTTGAGTAGCTTGAACTCTTTGTTTGACATTGCAGCATGCACTTGTGTCATTTGCTATAACGAATCCACAAAACAAATCAGCACATCTTGCAAGTGTCCTAAACATTTGAAAGTCCCGCAACAGGAACAGTTGTTCTTATTGGATTAAAGAAATTCAAGGAAAATGTTTATTGGAAGGTTAGACGTAGAATCAACAAAGCGGTTATGAAAAAAGGTGCAACGAAAGCACAATGAAGAAGACAAAACTAAAAGAGTAACGAAAACATTGCCAGTAGTATTCTGAAATTAATAACAGAGATGCAGAATTCAGATGCAGGCAATTGCATCTCAGCAGTAGGCTGCTATGGTACATACAATAACACAGGCTGTAAAGCTGGAGTAATCCATCAGATTGAGCTGATTAGGACACAAGTTTGCAAGATATGCTGATTAGTTTTGTGGATTCGTCATAGCAAATGACACAATTGCATGCGGCAACATTCAGTCAATTGGTTTATATGTATGCTGCATACAAATGAATTAATTGCCTTTGAGAAATCTGTTTAAAACGTTGGTTGGATGGATCCACCTATGGACCCTCAAGTTTCTCCGACCTCATTGTGTAATGAATTGCAGCACTGCGAAGGTACAGTAAATTCCTTGTTCGTTTTGAAAATACCACATGTGACCACGATATGCCAGAGTTGAGTGAAGACGTATTAGATGAAGATATTGCCAAGCTAGGAATTGTCCCACTTACTTTGGAATACAAGAATCACACACAAGGAGTGGAGCGTTGCATAAAACTAGTAACAGATGCTTCAACAGCAGTTCATTGCTTTGATGCAAGAGACGGTTTTATTCACGCCCGAGTCAATTATCGAAATCTAATGCCCCTATTTGAGTAAAAAAAGAATTTTGTGAAAAATTCTTGTTATAAACACTTACTGAGTGAGTAACTGTGAAATGCCGATCGTCTATTGATAATTCATTGATGGCATACAAATTTTTGTGATTTTCAAGTAATGTACAAACTTTCCTAATTAAAAATGGGGCACTTCAAGTTCTTTTGTGATTTTCTTTCAAATCAGATGGAAATGCAAATATTTCCTCAGTTCCGTGACAAAAAAATTTTTTCGACCCGCCCTAATATCCAATGTCCTCACACTTTTGAATGCAATGCATCTCCAGAGCATCACACCAACCTTCGTCTTTGGAGGTGGCGCAGTACAAGTAGGCAGTGGCGGCTTCAGGATTTGGCAAGTGGAGGGCCTTTGGGGTGGCAACTTATAGGCATGGTGGACTAACCATTTGTTGATAGATATGTAGTAGTAGTAAGTATAGTGTCCAAACAGGGGGCCACTGGGGGCCAGGCATTCAATAGGGGTCACAGGCCCTCTGTGTGGAACCCGGTTTCTCTTGTGTGGGGTTCGAATTCGCGTGGCTTTACGTGCATCCGTCTGTGGAAAGCCTGACTTGAACAACGAACGCTGAACCCCGCGCCTCAAAACAGACCTCTCCCTGTGCTGATTATCAATCAATCAATCAATCGATCAATCAATCAATCAATCAATCAATCAATTAATCAACTTCTATAGCGCCACTATCATAATGCCCAGGGCATCCGCCGATGGCGCACCAAATCCAAATAGCATCAGAGCCAGGTCAAGTCAGAAGATCAGTCCGAAACGATTGAATGATTAAACGTATTTGTGAGACAGGACAGAGGTGTCGACCTATCTATCCACTTCACGGCAGATTTTCAATATTTCGACGGTTTACGAAGCGCTTTGTTGCTTTACGTATCATCTACGGTTTACCTAAAATAATTTCGCTATTTTGGTTTGTGAAGTTTTCTGTTTATACAGTTGAACAATTAAATTTCTTGCTTCAACTCCTAGGATTTTACGAACTTCATCGCCATCGTTTGTTTCGCGTTATTTGCATTAAAAACCGGTTATTACAGAAATCCGCAGTAAACCAGATTGAAATCGCAAGCAGTTGATAGGATTATAGATCTTTTCCATGTAGGCTACTTTTACTGTGCATGGCACACCGAGGATGCTTCTTCGTGCATTCGTTCTCCCAAGTTAAATGAAGAAGAAGAAAAATTCACATAATTATATCATAGATGTAAAAAACGTTAAAAACGCAGAAAACGTGGGGAAAATAAAAAACGTAAAAACGTTTATTACATTTATGATTTCTATGGCACCAACTTCATTTCACGCACATCCCAATCCTCAAACCTTGGATGATGACGCTTTTAAAATGTTATTTTAAAATAGTTTTGCATGTGTTAAGTCGAGACATGTACTGAGCCGATATAATGGTATTGTGGAATATTCTTTTATATTAAATGACTCTATACATTAAAACCACAACAATTGGCACATTTATAAAGCATTGTTTCTAATACTAAGATAAGTCAATCTATGGCACTCCTAATCCAAATCCCAGAAGACCTGATGAATTCCAGCGAAACAGCAAGAATACTATGGAGGGAAAGCCAGGTGGAATATATGTATTTCAAGCCTTCAAGTTTCAAGGAGCCGGAAGATGGCAGAGTGGGTTACGCGCTGGAGCGGCAGGCTGACGTTGCGGGTTCAAGTCCCGTTAGCGCCCCTAGTGGCTTTCACACAGGCAGTAATGTCTCCTAAGCCACATTAAATCATGCTAAGCTAGATTTTGCAGTTCGCTGTAAGATCTAACGGATGGGGGAGGGAAGAAAGTTTAGAAGTTTTGGACCCGCAACAGAAAAAGTTCTTATCAGCTTCATCGTCTTTTTTGAACCAATGATGTTCGTGGACCTCAACCAAAGATGGGTAAAACTCCCTTAGCACCTTCCGTAAATTTAATAGGCCAATTTATAATGCGGCAGAAACATGGAGCATGAACGAAACAGATGAACAGAGGCTACTAGTGGCCGAAATGACATGCTTACGGAGAATCCTTGGACTAACTCGGCTACAAAAGATAAGAAACGAAGACATCAGACAACGTCTCAACCTATAAAGGATACAATTATCGACAAAATTAGAAGAAAAAGACTCAACTGGTATGGACACGCCAACAGAATGGATGAAAGTATACGGAGATACAAGGCATTCTACACTCAAATAGAAGGAAATAAAGTAAGAGGAAGACAGAGGGAAAAGTGGATGGACAACATCAGAGAGATATTAACATGAAAGGAATTTCAATCGTAGAAGGAAGACGATTAACTGAAGATAGAAGTTCTTGGAAACATTTTGTGTCTAGCTACTGCCGCTAAAGAGTTGACAGAGAGCAAAAATGATGATGAAGATGATGATGATGATGATGATGATGATGATGATGATGATGATGATGATGATGATGATGATGATGGATGATGGATGAGGATGAAGACGACGATGATGATGATGGTGATGACAACGACGATGATGACGACAAGTATAATTATGACAATGACCATGATTTTGATGATGATGATGATGATGATGATGATGATGATGATGATGATGATGATGATGATGATGATGATGATGATGATGATGATGATGATGATGATGATGATTTAAGTGTATAATGCGAAATAGACCGCTGTAGTTAGAAAGATCGCAATTAAGACGTACAAATGGATGTTCGCGAAATGATGAATGTCCTATTGAAGGTGGCGGGGTCCTGTCTAGTAGGCCCACTGACCATTGTGTCAAAGGGCCTACGCACTTGACCTTTGTTTAAGTTGTTTGTATAGTACAAGGCTAACTAGCTAGCGGCCTTATGTACAGCACTGGTCGAATCATACAGGCCACATTATAATGCGCGTGGTATTATAGGTTTTGGTAATAGGCCTAAGTTCTAGCCTGGTAGGTAGGGCCTGACAGAACCAACTCTCGGGCCGGATCCTCTCGTAAGGCGGAGAACGCAGCTCAGTTTTCTCAGAAGACTTTCAAGGAGGACTTGTTACAGCTCGCGTAACTAGTCAGTTACGCGAGCTTGGTTAGTCAACCAAGAGAGTTACAGTATTTACCACGAATGTAAATTCCACGAGATAAGCCTAAAGTCCCGGATACAACCAAAGTGTTTTAAGAGTTCTTCATTCCATTTAGTGAATAGTATATAGTAATAGTAGGCCCTAATGGCGATTCGCTGTGCCGGGATTATATGGTAAGTTAGCATTAATTAATTTATACACAATAATATATATATATATATATTACAGTAAAAGTGTGAAATCAGGCTATGTTGACATTGCTTGAAATTTTTAGGCAATGTCGACATAAGCCGTTTCAATCGGGCAATGTCGACATTGACTGAAAATTTTAGGCATTGTTTAACAATGCCTGAAATTTGCTTAGGTTTTCTACACACTTTGCCTGAAATCTTTATCCGTGATGGAGTAGCACTGTATATGGAGATATGCATGCACCAATGTGTAACATAAAAAATTAAATGAGTTGCAAATTAGGGGCCGGCCATATAATACGTATGCACCGAGGGGTACTTGAGATTTAGGCGCTTTTGCGTAGGGGAGGAAGGGAGTCGCGACTGAATTTGTACGTAAGCACATTCAAATTTATAAATAGATAGAAGGTTGTTATATTCACAAAAACATTTGATTTGAATAAAATTACCTTCTCACGGTCAAACAAAGGGTCCCGACTAATAGGCGACTATTGTTCCAACGGTTATTTAAATATTAAAAACCTTTAATTTATTAGTAAACAAATGCGTTTTGGCTATGGCTAAAAATTAATTTTCACCGTGAGAGGGGGTTTGATAATTTGTACGTACGCATAGGGGGGTAGCCAAAATGTACGGTGTGCAACAGGAGAAAAGTTCAAATGAAATAAAGGAACAAGCAGTAATAAAAAAAACAGTTCTACAGCATTAATAACACAAACACACATACATATGTTACAGTCGAAGTGTGAAATCAGGCAATGTTGACATTGCCTGAAATTTTTAGGCAATGTCGACATATGCCGACATTTACCTGCTGCTATTCCATCACGGATAAAGATTTCAGGCAAAGTGTGTAGAAAATCTGAGCAAATTTCAGGCATTGTTAAACAATGCCTAAACATTTAAGTCAATGTCGACATTGCCCGATTGAAACGGCTTATGTCAACATTGCCTAAAAATTTCAGGCAATGTCAACATAGCCTGATTTCACACTTTACCTGTAACATATATATCTAATTGGATAAATGAAAGTTTATGAATTCTCAATTAATACAGATATTCAGTCGATCATACGCAACATTTAGAATTCGAAAATTGTGACTTTTATCCTACACGCAAGAACTATCATCATCATCATCATAATCATCATCACCATCATCATAATCATCATCACCATCATCATAATCATCATCGCCATCATCATAATCATCATCATCATCATCCATCAATATCGCTTTAACGTCTCACCTAAAATATAGACCGTTGGAATTTTACGACGAAACCAAAAGAAAATGGCGCTCAGAAAACTCTGAAGGAAGTTCAAGGATGAATGATCCACATGCAGAGTGTAAGATTTCGGGTCCGTCTTTAAATGAATCCAGGCTGTTGTGTTACGTTAGCAGAGTAGCTTTCTATGTTCAATAAATTATATCATTCAACGGCATTCGTCGATTCAACTGTCATCGTGTCTCTGGTGGGTTAACCGAATCGGTTATCACAGACTAGGATCGCCAGACGCCCGGCAAAAGGAGGACATGCCAACTTGCCAGAGGCGAAATGCGTGCTATGTCCGGGGCGCTGATGTCCAAAAGGGGACGCAACTGATGTCCGGCGCTGATGTCCGGCAAAGGAGGACATGCCAACTTGCCAGAGGCGAAATGCGTGCTATGTCCGGGGCGCTGATGTCCGGCAAAAGGAGGACATGCCAACTTGCCAGAGGCGAAATGCGTGCTATGTCCGGGGCGCTGATGTCCGGCAAAAGGAGGACATGCCAACTTGCCAGAGGCGAAATGCGTGCTATGTCCGGGACGCTGATGTCCGGCAAAAGGAGGACATGTCAACTTGCCAAAGGCGAAATGCGTGCTATCTCCGGGGCGCTGGGGTAATTCACGCTGCTCCAGTGAGAAAATAGGCCATACAATCCAGAGACGTACGTCCTTGTGAATTTTACGGCCTATTTTCTTTGTCCGGCTTTAACCTCCTTTACAACCTCTGCTGTCCTCATTTGTCCATGGAGGCAGTGTTTAATCTAGACTCCTGGACTCCGGCGGGGAAACTGAAAAAGCCGGGGGACTGACAAAGCCGGGGGGAATTCTGCTAGGGGCCCCTGTTAGTCCATGTAGTATTCCAAAATTTCCGGGGAATTTGAAATTTCCGGGGGGAAAGGGCAAATTTCCCCCGGAAACGGTCTAGATTAAACACTGCATGGAGGCAACTGGCAACTTTTCTCACAGACCTGTCCGAGAGTATCAAAGCGCTGCTTAAGAGTAAACATTACAATGACATCAAGAAGTCAGCTTTTTATTTAATGAGTAAGGTGGGAATTTGGATGATGATGATGATGGGGAGGAGAAATGGAGGATGGAGATAGGGAAGGAAGAGGGTGGGAAGGGAGATAGAGGAATGAGAGAATTTCTCATGGAAGGGGAAAGGAGAGGAAAGTGTTGAAGAGAAAGGTGGAGAAGGAGTTCTCGGAATGGGAAAGGGACGGAGAAGAAGGTAGGTTTGTGTAGAGCAGTTTTAGAGGGGAAGGGAGGGATTTTGTGGGGAAGGAGATAGGAGAGTGAGAGGGGAAGGTACGGAAAAGGGAAAGGAGGAGTGGAAGATGGATGGTAGAGAGGGGATGGAGAAGGAAATGGAGGGAGCAGCGAGAGATTGGAAACGATGTGAGCAAACACACATTTTTGTTAATGTTTTGAATATAATTTAGAAAATGGCGAAACAGCACATGGAGGAGATGGAGGAGATGGAGGAGTTGGAGGAGATGGAGGAGGTGCCGCCGGAATTAATGATCGAATATTGTGACTCGCAACTTGGTCAGTTTATTTAATGCAATATGCTAAATAAATAGTCTTAAAACTAGACTATAAAAGAGAAGGTCTACATTATCATATATATAATTATATATAATGATGTATATATATATATATATGCATATACTGTATCTGTGTGTATATTGTATATATATATGTAGATGTATGATAAACTCCATTGGACAGTGGACAATCGAGAAGCCTGTCTGTGTTCTGTATATTTCATGCGTCTTGTCTTGTCTTCGACCATTATCTTTCTCAGTGTTTTATCCAGACTCCAGGCCTTTGGGGGAAATTGAGTCTTTCGGGGGAAAAATCGACTTGGTTGGTGGGGAAAAGACACAATTCAATGCAAAATTTGTGTAAGTGCTGGGATTTTTTTTTTTTTTTTTTTTTGGGAGATTTTGAGGTTTTTTTTTTTTTGGGGGGGGATATCCCTCCTAACAGGCCTGGATAAAACACTGATCTTTCTGATATTTGGTTGCATCTATGACCAATCTTTTCCTTGTAAACCGTTCGTTTCTCAACGAGTCTCGAACGCCTGCTGAAGAATGCCACTAATACAACTTTTCAGGAATTAATACGCAGCAGGGACGTAGCTACGAATGGGCTTGAAGCTAGCCCCCTCCCGCCCCCATGAATTCAAGTCAAAATGGCGTTGCAGGCTCAAAAGAAAGAAAAAGGATTGAATCTTGAGCTTCAACACCCCCCCCCACCTAAAATTCTGTCCATGTCTAGCTACGTCCCTGATATGCAGCAAGGAAGAGAAGCAACAGTCCACAGACATACAGAAGTCCACGTAAATTGCATGACAGACTGACATTCGTCACTTTTGTTCCAGTTACTAATGTTAACGATCAAACGAAGTGGCTCGTGTTTTTAATAAATGCGTTCTACGCTTAGCCTGGTTTTCGCTATGTGCTAGGTGACGCCACTCTACTTTGAAAATTGAATGAAGTACTTAAATGAAATACTTAATTAAGGATACTGCCCGAATACACCAAGTGCCATGTATGTATACCAACGGGATATGAAAATATATACAATGAAACAAGGTGGTACCGGTCCTATGGCCCACCCTCCATGTTTAGCCTACTCTGTGTATGTAGATTTCATACTATACTATACATTTAAGAAGCCGCATTTGTCATATTTTGCATCTAGAGAATATCGAACGCCAGAGAGAAAAACTCATCGAGATCATCGAATCCGAATTTGGACTTCTGGAAAAATTGCTGAAATTCGGCGCAATAATCTATCCCAAATATGAACAAATTCATTGCGATACGAACAGGCGAAAGGTGAATGCAATGATTTTGGAAGACATTTCACAACGAAACACGCATCGGGAATTCATTGCAGCACTGATGGAATCCAGTCAGACGCATGTGGTAAATTGGATTCTGAGTAATGGAGGTATGAAAATAATATTCTTATCCATAAGTAGCCTACTGTAATGGGTAAGTGAGAAATGGATGTTTGAAACCTTATCCAATGTTTACGTCGTTCTATCCATTTTCTTGCGTTCTCTGAGTTTCTTAGCAAACTAATATTTGATGATTTGATGATTCAAATATCTTGATTATTGTAAACCTGTAGAGTGTAGATCTGAATTTGGTTTGGAATGGCCGTTGACATCGAGTGAAATCGAAAATCTGAACGTAAACCAGGAAGAACTGGTCGATCTACTCGATACAAGCGAACTTCTCTGCATATTATACTCTAAGAAAGTGATTAACACAAGGCAGAGGGACGCGATAGAATCACAGAGCATAGGTGCCAGACGAAATCAAGTCTTACTCGGGATTATACGGCGATTAAGTCGGAAATCTTACTTGACCGTGACAAATTGTCTAAGGGAGTCAAATCAGTCACATGTTGCTGATATCATGGAACATATTGGCTTTCTGGAAAATGGAGGAAGTGAGTAGAAAATTATTAATATAGTAAAAGGTAAATCCATGGGCGTCCGGAGGGAGATGCAAGGGGATGCAATTTTAGTCCCTGAAAAATTTAGAAATTATGAAAAAGGTAAAATTATTAAAAAGTAACAATTAGTCGTAATAACAATACACTATAGTACTAAGTTAAAATTTGAATTTTTTTAAAATTTCGGTTAACGTATCTTATAGCGCTAAATTATTTATAATAATATTAGTCTAATAGATCTTGTTACTCTTGTACAGTACTTTTCATTTCTTTCGTCGCATGACCCTGTTTTGCACCCCCTGGAAAACCTTTGTGAACGCCCATGAGTAAATCAAATCAATTTATTATGGCGAAATTATTTTCAAAGTGGCTTTATGCATAATTATATTGTCTGGTTTTTAAAAGATAGACTAATGAGAACGCTTTGATGCTAGAACATGTTTGATAACGTTACAGGCTCATGTGTAGGGAACATAAATATATAGAATATGGAAATTGGAAGTTGACAATAATAAAAATTATTGATTCATCATCAACGCATGGATTTTCGCTGACATTTTAGCAGAAAACGTTTTTTTTTATGGTTTTGTTTTCTCTTTTAAAAATCACAATCTGTACCGTAGACTGAACTGGACTGTGCCTGTATTTTCAGTCATTGTTCGAGTCCGCGTGATACTAAAGAAAGAAAACTTAGACGAAACAAAGAAAGAGATTTCCGAGAAAATGACTTCCTTACTGACGAACCAAGAAATGGATACAGACGACGAAGCATATGGATTGCTATCCGCTCTGCAATTGAAGATCGTTGGCGTCAAATGCGGCGACAGTGTTGCTCTCTATGTCTGCTGCAGAGTGGCAGAAGAGTTCGATCAGTTGTGCAAATTCGTTGATGACATTGAGATGAAAGATATTCTAGAGCAGCTCTTTAATTTGCTACTTCACGACACGAATGTCGAAATACATTCGGTAAATATACTGGAAAGAGACATGATGAAGGCGAGACAATCTTTTCAACGTAAGGATCTATTTCTTGTCTTTTCATTTTTCTTATCTTGCAATAACTCAAACACAAATTTTGCAATAAGTATTTGTGGTGTATCTTTTTCTTCGAGCACGGGTACAATGGACAAAAACTCACTTGCATTGTCGCTGATCTCAATGTTGTGTTTTCTTTTCAGGTAGTGAAAGACGCGAAGCCAAAGCCCCTCCAGTCGCTACCCCGAAAATTACTACGAAAAAATCAAAAAAGCGAGAAGAAAATTCTGTATGTTACTTAAGTTTCATCTATTGACTTCGCGTAAACATATTTTCTAGCTGAAATGTCTATTTAGAAACATCTTAGTTCGAATGGAGAGTGTAACAAATAACAGACTATAGGCCTATCATTGGTCATTTTCCACACAGTGCGGTTGGCCAACTTGGCCATGAAGGAAACTTTTATCAATCAATCAATCAATCATCAATCAACTTCTTTAATGCCATTATCATAATGCCTGTATCAGTCGATGGCGAACTAATTCCATCCGAATCAGAGCCAGATCAAGTAGTAAAGGTCAATCAGATGAGCGGGGGATCAGATGAGCGGGGGGTCAATCTAAGGTGGTGAGGCCAAGCCAACCAGGTACGAATATCTAGTGGAATGACGTTGAGTCGAGAAAGACGTTTTGTCTTAACCCCTTAACTGGGGGTCCCGGATATAATCCGTCCATTTTGCATTGAGTTACAGTTAAATACGCGGTTAAGGGGTTAAGAGAATTCGACACATTCTATAGCAGCGTTTCATGCACTTTTTTAAAAGATAGGGAAAACTAGAGCAGCAAAGGTCATGGAGCAGGAGGGGTACTTAAAAGAAGGCTTGCAATAAAATGCAGATTTTGTAAATAATTCGCGGTTCAAGCAGACGTTAATGAAGAGACTGCCTAACTGGGCTTCTATGTCGTATATGGGAGTTTTGGAAATCGATCTTATTAAGAAATTACTAAAATTCAGTGGGCAAAACACAGCCAATGACTTTTGAAATTTAAAATATCTTCTCTTAGCATTCCCCCACCAACTTCCTATAAATTCTTTGCATCCCCCAGTGCCCAACAAGAATTCCTGGAACCGCCACTCGTAAAGCACTCAGATAACTATCGTCAACCACGGCGTCTATCTCCGCAGCATATACGAAAACTGAAAGTTTTACAACTAGTCAACTACTCGCCAGTGTGCATTTTGTGTTTATTAAAGGATGTGTTTTAGTTTGCGACCGTGGGGCGAATAGAGAGACTGAAGATAGTTCTGATCGGTGACGGCGCCACCGGTAAGACGTGTTTGATCTCCGTCTTTGCAACGGACCAGTTTCCGGCGGAGTATGTAACATTTGACAAGAAAGATAGTCAGCAGGATTTGCCAAAGGGCTGAAACCTACTGGAGGAATAAGCCAACAATATTCGACAATTATGCTCGTTTCTTCGAAGTAGATGGTAAACTGGTGAGCTTTTGTGATCGGGTGCTCTTCTTTTAACTGAATTCCTAAATTGCAAAAGAGAAACTCATGCGCCCCTAAGATGTTGTTTTTCAATTTCAGATTATTATTATTATTATTTATATTATTATTATTTATATTATTATTATTATTATTATTATTATTATTATTATTATTATTATTATTATTAAAAGTTAAGATTTACGTGGTAACTTATCCGATAGCGGACTGAATGAACACATTACATTGTTAGTTATTAACTTGAGGCATGTAACTGGTCTGGAAAAACCATGTCTTCAGGTGCTTCTTGAACGTGTCGGGTGATGACGAGTTTTGTATGTAGTATAACTGTATATGGCAGGCTATTCCAGGTCTTCGCGGCAGTAACTGGGAAGGTACAATCACCTACCGAGGTGAGGCGTGTACGTGGGACATGTAGCATTTTAGTAGAGGCTGACCTCAAGCGCTGTCAACCCTCGACCCCCTCCTCTTGTCAACAACTGCCAACCCTCTATAATTTTATCAAAAACTTTGGACCGCCCACTAAGATCAGCGACGTATCCCCTAAAAAGTTTAGTAGGTTATTATTTTTGCAGCGATGAGGCCTTTTTTCTTTTGTTTATCAAGCATCTTAATGTGGTGGTGATGACCTTTTTGCTTTTCAGGCTTCTTTCCGTTGTAATAAATCCATGAAATTTCTTATTTGTATTATTTGCAATAAATGATACAAATGATAAAAAAGAAATTGTTGACGTCTATTTCTCTTGATCCCCCACCCTGTCAACAAGTGTCAAACTTTTTCAAACCCCTCCCCATTTTGTTGACATAAATAATGGACAGCCCCATATCAGCGATAACCTTTGTAACCTTTGTTAAGTTATCCTTTAAAATATTATGGGGAATTATTATGGGAAAGCATATCCTGATTGTTCCATTCCCATCCTACTTTTACTTGAGCACTGTTATTATTTCCACCCTAAGATTTCAATCGATTTCAACCTAATTTCGACAAATTAAATGGTTTTTATATACGAGTTTTTAAAAATTAAAAATCGGCTTAAATGGAATCATATTGCAAGTTTTGGATCTCTGAGGAGTAAACGTAACTAGAAGGAAATATTTCTGCTAAAGGACAGAATCACAAAAAGTTAACTTAGAATTTAATTTCAAGGCGATGCTAAAGGATTGAAATGTTTTCGAATACGAAATCATTTAAATTATAATTGCCGACTTTCTGTTGTTGTTGTCAAAGGTTGACGTTGCGTTCTGGGACACAGCTGGACAGAGCGATTACGATCGTCTAAGACCGCTATCCTATCCAGGAACCGATGTCTTTCTTTTCTGCTTCTCGTTTGGTAGTCATGAAAGTTTAGAAACAATCTCCGAAAAATGGCTTCCTGAAGTGCGCAGTCACTGTCCGGACGTGCCTCTAGTTCTTGTCGGAAATAAGAAAGACCTAAAAGACAACGGGGATCATAGGAGGCCTATTGTTTCCCACGAAGAAGGGGAGGCGAAGGCGAAAGAGATCGGAGCCGCTGCGTACGTGGAATGCTCTGCGCTGACAAAGGAAGGTGTCAGAGAGCTGCTGGAACTGGCAGTCAGAGTTTACTTAAAAAGGAAAAGAAAAATGTCGAAGCGAAACGGAAAACGTTGCGTAATTGTCTAGAAAAGTTTCAACAGTCGGAGATTCCAGTGAGAAGTTACGAATAGGTCACCCATAGCTTCTCCAAAAACTATTTTAATTAACAATATAATTGTTAGATTATACTGGTTATTAAATAAATTACCAAATTATTTGGAAATATGACGAACATGTTACATGCTTTATTATCGTCGTAGTAGCCGACCTCGTGTCTTTCTTGAAATACATATGTAATTAATTTAATTGCATACTGTCTCACTTTCTCTTCCGTAATATATATATATATATATATATATATATATATATATATATATATATATATATATATATATATATATATATTCTAAACAGTAGAAAACATTGGTTCGCCAGCAGATCCTGTATTAAATCTAAACTCGAAGACTTCTAAAGATAAATAATAATTGTTGTTTTTTCAAAATAGGGTCTTAATAAAATAGATTATCAAGACGTATTATGCGAATTTTCTGTATGCAACGTTAAAAGATTACAGATCAGCAATGGCCAATGGGGCAGTGCGAACAGATTTATGCCGATCTTGTGAAATCAGAAACTGCAATTGTCCGGATAGGAAGCGAATATTTTACCTCTTTCCACTTATTATTAACGAACGAATGGTCGAAGTTATTTGATGTTCATATCCAAGCAGTTCTCTGGTTTCTCAATCTCTTCTCGGCTGTGCGCGGCACAAATCGTTGTCGGGCGGTCGTTTTCAGCATTTATATTGTTCCATTGCTGGATTACATACATTTTCAGAGCAAAAGATATCTACAGCCCGATGAGAGAGTCCATTTCTTTTGTGACATCGCAGGCAAATATGCTGCAAGAATCCTTCCGGGAGTCTACGTGAAGAATAATTTCTCTAAGACAATTCTGATGGCAGCAGTATCAGCGAGCGGAATTCGGCCTATACTTAGAGACGGCAAAAGTTTAATGGCCTGTAACTTTTCATCTTAGTTTTCCGTAGTAACACAATTTGAAAATGTATTACGTGGTCTCTATATTGCTATTTTGATATACAGGGTGGCGTCAAAAACCGGACTATATTATTTTTTTACCAGACAATTTCTTCAGCGCAATAGACAAGACTAAGGTCCAAGACAAGAGCGCTTAAAAAGTGAAGTCAAACCCTATCTTAAATAATAAATATATTAAATGTAAACCTAAATGTGACTAGTCCGGGTTTTGGGCCACCCTGTATGTAGTGAATTTATTTGCAAAATGACGTGAAAATTTAGAAAGTTGATCTCTAATGTAACTTTTCCCCTGAGCTTCGCGCGAACAAAGAGGTGTACTCGCTTGAAGTGCCATTACTTTCTCAACCCTCACTTATGCGGACCAATTGTAATGTTTATTAGGAATGAACAAGAGAAAACGTGTTCGAAAATCTTGGGTCCCTGCCCGGTCTGGTGCAGTTTATGCTTGCGAATAATGAAAGTTTCATTGACAACACTGAGCAATAGAAATTAATTTTGGTTTTTTGATTACGGCAATTCATAGTTCAATGGCAAACAAATCAAATAATATCAATGTCGGGTAATTCATCAGATTTCAACAGGGCAAACTCTCTCTCTCTCTCTCTCTCTCTCTCTCTCTCTCTCTCTCTCTCTCTCTCTCTCTCTCTCTCTCTCTCTCTCTCTCTCTCTCTCTCTATCCGGGATGTAAGCTTAAGTCAGCGCGTGCAGCAGCCAAGGCAATAAAGCAATAAACGCAAAAGCAGCAAGCTAATCGGAGAGACGATAGAACAATTTAACATGACCAAAGTTCAAACTGCTGCTGCGTGGAGGCTGTGACCAAACTGAAAAAGAGCATTTATAGGTCTATAAAAATTTCAAACGAAGTGGACGTATAATCATATGAGGTGGCGCAAGCCAAACCGAAACAGAAGATGCTTTAGCAAATTAATTGTCAAAATAATTAATCACTCATTGAGGCACATGAGGCATATTGTTGTTCTAGTTTTGATAAAAATTTCCGGACATTTTGATGTTTCAGCAGCTTTCTCCTTAGGCCTAATCTAAGGCAGATGTGCTAGACATATACGGCCCACGGGCCGAATACGGCCCGCGAAAGCTTTTCGTCCAGCCCTTGTTTATGTGGCTGAATACAAGAAAAAAACTTTTTAAAGCAAAGTCACTTTATTTAAGGCCCTTTCTAAACGTACATACTGTTTAATGAAAATCGGAAATTAAATATATGAAACTAATTTTTAAAAAAAATACGATGGTAATGAAATAAAAAAATTGAAATAATTCCTGAACACGCCTTTTATATTCTGGTTTGTGTAATCGGTCTACTGTAGTTTGTCGTGTTAATGTTATGCACAAATCCGGCACGCGACAACCACAAGGACTTTTATGTGACCCGCGATATGAAATGAGTCTGACATCCCTGATCTAAAGGGCGACTTAACTGGAGAATAGCTAGCGTTCTCTGCTGCAATCGCAGGTTGAACCAAACATCTGACGATGAAAGGCAGCCTCGAGTTGATAATTACGATAATTCCCAAGGGACCGTCCATAAATTACGTCACACGATTTTGGCAGTTTTTTACCCCCTCGTCACAAGTCGACACAAAAAGTCAGACCCCCTAAAAGTGACGTCACAACGCGTTAACACTCATCGCTAGGTGACGCTTCGACGTGTTTACTTGTTTTTGGAGTTGTTTTGGAGTTGTTCGACTCCAATCATCCAATGCCAGGAGCGCCTCTGAGTAGAAATAGAAGAGGCGCTATACAAATTCCACATTACATTACATTACATCCTTTAATGTCAAAATTAATGTTTCAATTCACTTATTTCTTGAATGAAGCGGGTATGGCAATGAATTCGTTTGAAACTGCTCAGTATGATTAATTATCACAGTTGAAACGATATTCAGAAGCTTTTTCAAATTCTTTGTTTAGAATGAATTATAATTGTAGAATACGTTCAACTTTGCGGTGACGTAGAATTGCGGTATTAATAACACGATTTATTATTATTATTATTTCTAGACAATTTCTCCAGCGCAGTAAACAAGGCTAAGGCCTACGACAAAAGCGCTTTGACATAAATTCTATCAATAAAATCCGATATTAAATAAGTGTGTTTTTAAGTTCCTAAGAAAGGATTCCGCAGAGACAGCTTCCAACACAACATCAGGTAACGAATTCCAAAGTAACGGATTCCCTTTGGAGAATGACCTTTCTCCAAACTTGGAGGTCTTTGACGGAGGAGGGACAAGCAGTAGGACTCGACGACTCGACCGAAGCTTCATTCTCGACTCATTTGACGTTGTTCGGTGCACCAGCGCACTCAGATATTCTGGGCAGTGTGGGTCATAAAGGGCTCGGAAAGTGAGCCAACAACGCTTGAAAACAATACGCTGTTGAACGCGTAACCAGTGGAGGCTTATTTAGTATTACGTGACGTCACATTTCTGGAAACCCCTCCCCCGTCGTCACACATCGTCACAGATGTTTGAACCCCTCCCACTAAGTGCGTAACGTCATTTATGGACGGTCCCCAACGACACTGCATTAAGTGAAAAACTAAAATGTCTTTATGTGGCGGACATCGGTAGAAGGTTGCATCTGGAATATGACAAGAGATAGAAATCGGTTGACGAAATTGGTTTCAATGCCTCCTTATACGTGGCTACACCCAGTGTTTATTCTAGCCACCTTGACATTGGGCGGGGGGAGTTCGAAATGTTTGGGGACAAGATTTGTCTCTCCGCGCTTTTGGGGGAAATTTCCATCCCCAAGCCAACATATACAAATTTGGGAGGGATTTTAAAACTGGGGGGACCCTCCCCCCACAAAAAAACAGGTCTAGAATAAACACTGGCTACACCAAAGCTGTTGGTGCAAAAATATTAAAACCTTTAGAAATTGTGAATCAATTATAGTTAATTGAGTCCAGGGTTGCCAACCGTCAGTAAATTTACGGACAATCCGTACAATTTTGAACCGGAATGACCGGTCGGCATAAGTCCGTTGGAACCGCGGCCCACTTCAGCGGTTTTGTAACGTGCCGTGCACCTAATTATAGCACGCAATATCAAAATGTGCATTAGGCCATCTGGCGAACGTTAGTTGAAAGGAATCGTCTGAGTTTTGAATAAACGGCTAAAACAAAAGCTCTGATTCAATTCGAATGTAAATATGGCAATTATATATTAGGCAGAATTATTCATATTTTTGTCAAATAAGACAAAAGGAGAGAAATAGATGTCGAGAATTCTTGAAAATTATCTTTTTAAGATTTTCCAGGAACATACCTTTGTTACGCATCTTAAAAATCCTATGAATATGGCAAAATCGCTTAACCACCAGGTCAGCTCACAGAATTGAACAGAGTCTAGAGATTCTCTATTGTTAGTGGATTTTCAGAGCAAAATGGTCGGAATACGCTTTCCTTGCGTAATTGCAAAATAAGATGAATTTTTAAAAGTACTATGGTCGCATGGCAAGCGCACAAAGGACAAAATGGAGCGCACAAATTTTTGAAAATTTTGTCCACTGCTTTCATGTCATTCGCGTACTTGCTGATAAAGATTTACACTTTGCTGTGAAATTGTAACGGTCACATACAATATTATTACTAACTTCCGGTCTAGACTATGGGCAAAAGGACTTTTTTAATGATTTGTGCAAAGCACGCGGTTCCAAATATCGATAGAATTAAAAGAACAGAAAGCCAACGATAGAACTGTCTTACAATAGACATATGAATCATCATCAGCATCATCATCATCATCATCATCATCATCATCATCATCATTTCTAGGCGCATAATTAAACCCAACGCGCCTCGGCTTGTGTACTAAACAAATATGTTTTCGAAAATGCGAAAAAAGTTTCGCGGGAAAGTGTTTCGTGTCTAAGATAATGGCGGTAACGAGTTCCAGAGTACTGGGCCATTTACTCGAAAGGAACGATCGCCGATTCTGGTTCTTGTGCGAGAAACTGATATAGTATTCGCGTCGATAGAGACCTCGTTCTGATCGATCGGTTTCTGCCAATGTCATTTAGTAGTTTGCAGTCCCTCATAACGTAGTCTCAGAGCCGGCGCGTGGGGCCTGCAAACCCTGCGGCCGCAGGGGGCCCCGCCGGCCGCAGAGGCCCCGCCGGCCTCGGATATTTAAGAGTTTTCATTTTTCTTATTCTTAAGTAGTATTTGTTTTGTTTTTTGCTTGTCAGGCCATTTGAAGAGGCAAAAATATATGCGGATGACCTTTTCTTTTGCTCGTCAAGACATTTCACAAAACGTCGCACTCGTAAAAATTGCAGGGGCCCCCCGAAAGTCACGCGCCGGTGGCTCTGGGTAGTCTGGAGCTTCGGATCTTAGGCATTTATCTTGAAAATAATCTGTTTTCGAACTGGTAGCCAGTGGAGGGTCTGGAGGATGGGTGTGATGTGCTGGCGCCTTGGAGTTCTAGTTAAGAGGCGTGTCGCTGAGTTTTGGACTGCTTGAAGTCTCCTGATTTGGTTTTCTGGGGTTCGGTAGAGGAGACTATTATAATAGTCTAGATGTGTCGAAATAAATGCACGTATAATAGTCTGATCTACTTCTGTAGTTACAGAGTCTATAATTGGACCATGGGCGTATTTAGAAAGGCTTAAAGGGGTACGCTGAAATTTAAGAAGTTCGAAAAATAACTTTTATTCTATGTGCTGCAAGCCAAAAAAGTTTATCACCCTTCTCAAACGTGGTGACAAGCAAAAAAAGGTTAACGTCGGCGCAACGAAGGGAAGAATGAAAGACCAAAGGCCAAAAACCAAAGGGGTACGCTATGGCGCAGGAGCGTACCCTAAAATACGCCACTGAATTGGACAGAGTTGGCGTAGTTGATAGAAGCTGGTTGAGACTGTTTTGCTGATGTGGTCGGTCATAGTAAGACTGTCGTTAAAAGGATTACTCCAAGATCCCTGACAGTCTTTGAGCTTTTAATGTTGGCTCCACGAAGGTTGAGAGTAATATTTTCGACATCATTGAAATCATTGACGTAAACGTGGAAGAAAAGTGGAGAGCCCCTGTACAACCCCATTCCCTATGATAGCCCCTCAAAATGGGGCACTTGAACCTAGAGGCCTAATAGAAGTTCACGCCTACGTTTGAAATGAAAACGAACAGCGACTTCATTTACGAGTTCATGGTTGCGCTTGAACAATGAACAGTTTCAAGATCTAGCAAATCGAATGGATGTAGGAGGAACATGTCTGACATTCAGCGCAAACTGTGAACCGCAATTTAGCTTAATGAACATGTTAAGAACAAGAGAATGAATCAATTAGAGCATGGTTGCCAAAACATTTTGGAACTGCGTCCAACTTCAGCGGTTTTGTAACATGGCCATGATGCCGCGACCCTAATAATAAAATGTAATATTAAAAAATGTGTTACGCCATCTGGCGAACGTTGGTTGAATGAATCTTCTGAGCTGTTAATAAATGGAAAAACAAATGTTATGTATTGATTCAATTCTAACGAAAATATGACAAATATATTAGTCATAATTATCCATATTTTTGTCAAATAAGACAAAATGAGAGAAATAAATATTCAAATTTCTTGAAAATTATCTTATTTAAACGTTTGCCAGGAACATACCTTTATTACGCGTCTTAAAAATCATATGAGTATGGCAAAATCGCTTAACCGCTAGGTTCTTTACGAC
Organism: Metaphire vulgaris; assembly: GCA_018105865.1. Classification (NCBI taxonomy): domain Eukaryota; kingdom Metazoa; phylum Annelida; class Clitellata; order Crassiclitellata; family Megascolecidae; genus Metaphire; species Metaphire vulgaris. The sequence continues at coordinate 9,601,289 of CM030865.1, read as the reverse complement.
TCTTAGTAACAGAGAGTCCCTATTGTTAGTGGAGTTTCAGAGCAAAATGGTAGGAATATGCGCTCCTTGCATTATTGCGAAACAAGATTAATTAAGTCAGTGATGGGCACAAATTTTTAATCCGAGGGTCGCAAAAGTGTCTGCGATGGAAGCCGAGGGCCGCACACATTTTCTCGGCATTTTGAATTAAATTTTTAAGCAGTTTCCTAAACGACTTTAACATAACGTATTATTTACTGTTCAGTATAAGTAAATTATTAATAAGTCAAGACTGCCAAGTCGAAGAAAAGTTAGTAAAATAATAAAAACATTATTTCTAGTTAACGATCAAGAGCCAAAGTGTAAATCCAATCTCAGTGCTGAATTTTCCACTGAGGCATTGTCATTTGTCAAGTGTTTCATATCTTTTAGAGGGTCACGCATTAATGCAATATTTCTCGATGTCGGGGGCCGCACAAAAGAGCTTTGAGGGCCGCATTCAGCCCGCGGGCCGCACGTTGCCCATCCCTGAGTTAAGTACTGTAGGCCATCTGGCGAACTTCTGAGCGTTGAATAAATGGCACAACATAAGTTCGGAAAATTATCTTTTTAAAATTTTGCCAGGAACATACCTTTGTTACGCGTATTAATAATCCTATGAGTATGGCAAAATCGCTTAACCGCTAGGTTCTAAATCCACTGAAGAATAGATTCGCCATTGTCAGTGCAGTTTCAAAGCAAAATGGCCGGAATACGCTTTCCTTGCGTTATTGCGAAATAAGATTAGAGGTACCATAGGCCAGGGTTTCCCAAACTTTTTGGAACTGAGCAACTCACTTCAGTGGCTTTGTAACATGTCGCGACCCTGCAAACTTATTGTCAACTAAATTAGATAAAGCGCTAATCATTTTAATATAAGCCGTATATGAAGTGTTGCATCATCATCATCAGAAGCGCGTGGTCGGCGGGGGCCGTTGCGTCACCCCTTGACCATGACCCCGCCGAATGGCACGACTCCAGAGAGTAGATGGAATCTCGCTGGTCTGGGAACGGATGTGGTCGATCCATCTTTTCCTGGGACGACCAGGACAGCGCTTCCATGATCGGTCAGGTGGACGACCGATGGAGAGGTCGACGTGGCAGCGGAGGGCTTGATGAACAGGAACTGTCTCTTTGAGGCGGGCTGCATGTCCAAAAATGGCAAGGCGGCTCCTACTTATCAGTTCATTGAGTGATGGTAATCCAGTCCGCGAGGATATCTCCGCGTTGGTAATGAAGTCATACCAGCGTACTTCAAGGATCTGACGTTGGCACCTCATATGGAAGGCTTCCAGCTTACGGTGTTGCAGGCATATAAATTTCTTGAAACCTAAGCTTACTTGCAACTTTCAAGGCTTGTGACATTGTGGTATTGGTTAGAAAATTACCCTTTTGAATCTATTTTCGCGCTACCCCGCGACCCATTAGTGTGATTAGACTGAGCCCTGCGACAAACTTTTGGGTCACGACCAACAGTTTGAGAAGCGCTCAATTAGAGGAATGCCATCTAGACATGATGATGCGCATTAAGAGTCGTCTTCTTGAAGAAAACGTAGCTAACCTGGATCGAATTGGCACATAGTATGAGGATCGAAGAGAAACTCTAAAGGCATGAAAATCATAACCCCTTTGCAAATTTGTATTGCTTGATTTGTGATGCTTGAATTTTTAAACTAACGAATGTCTTAATATGGTTAGACTGAGTGTGTACGGTAAGCATGCATAGTCGTAAAATACTATTAGGGCTCTAGACTCGAGCCCCAACTTTTTGAGAGGCTACCACGGGAAAGGGGAAGATATATTATTATTATTATTATTATTATTATTATTATTATTATTATTATTATTATTATTATTATTATTATTAGCTAGACGATTTCTATAGCGCAATAAGCATTGCAAAAATGGCCAAAGATAAGAGCGCTTTACAATAGGGGTATCCAGTGTTTACCAACAAAGTCCGGTTGCTCCGCCCACTGGTGGGCAGAAACCATAGAAACCATTGTCGTCTATTAATAGACGCCAATGGCAGAAGCAGATTTCTAGCTGGTGGGCATAGATCAGTGACCATAGAGATTGTTCTGGATACTCCTATACTACGTATGTATACCCGATGGTGAATAGGTAAGCATTAAGATTACGTAGAAAAATTCCAAAAGAGTCAGAGCTTGTGACAAAGTCCGGTAGTGAGTTCCATAGGGTTTGGGTCCCCACCTTTTCATCCAAGTTTACGCCAATGCATGTGTTTATATTATAAACTGGTTGGAAAATTGTAAACAGTGGATCATTGACTGAAAACAGTGTTCTGATACGTATTAGCTTGTTGTTAGCAAATAAGTAATGCTAATTTAGGACATAGGCCTATTCTTGTCGTGCGCAAATGTTGACTTTCAATGTACGATTTTGCACTCAAGAAATTTCGTGCTCGCATGGGCTGCAAAAAATTAGAGGGAACATTGCTTGACAGTGAGTATTATGACTTTGATGGATCAAAACTGGTATATACTTTCGTATTTGCCTCTTTTACTTTCTATCTGGAATTCTAAAATAGAACAACTGTATCTCCCTTATAGTCAAAATGGTGGCTGTTCTTATAACCAGCAGGTATATAGGCCTATCTGAATTCGCATTTTGCGCTTTATTCCAATGTAAAGCAGGTGATAATTAAAGGCGGTGAAGCCGTTTCTCGAATGTATATTTGGTTATCATCATCTAATAAAGGTGTTTGGTGACGCGCAAAGAGATCGCGAAAACAAGCCATTCAAATCGTCCGAACTTACGTAGGTGTTATCAGTGGCGTCTAGTTAATTTTTACGAGAATTTTGCAATTGAGCCTTCAGTTCACATATTTTCGCAAAACATTCGCCACATGACATAGTTCCGATGAAGTATTTCAGAATGAGTAAGACTATGATGTCGATGATTCCAAAGAAGAAGCGAAGACCACAGAGAGAAGAGTTTGATGACAGACGACTAGCGTGAAAGCAGTTCACATGAGTTCAGTCACAGAGTTCTAAACAGGCAAAAACGAACAACCAGTTTATCGAATAATGTCACAAAGTGATAGTTAAGGAGGTTTAATTACGTTTGGTTGTGTAGTTGTGTACGTTTAAGTGCTTCTAGATATGTTTAGATGTGCTTGACATGTGAGTTGGTGTGTGTGTTGAGGTATGAAGGAGGGTATGTATGTGTGTAGTATATGGTGGCTGGGGTGAGTGAATGTATAGGAGTGTACGGTTGAGGACGGGGCAGTCGGGCAGAGGTCGCGGTTGCAGTGGGTTTTCTGCTGGAGAACTTGGAGAAGAGAAACTGGAATATGAAAGGCGGGCGTTGTCGAAGAAGTTTTGATAACGAGAGGAATTAAGAAATTGAGAAATTAAGAAATTTAAAATGGAGAAGATAGAGAAATAATTGTAGAAAACGTTTACGTTGTATTATATGCGGCTTGGAATAGTTCAACCGGATAATATAGAAATGCATTATTATGAGTAGATATGTGCTATGTTAGAAAACGCATGTGAATTTATTGTGTTTGTGTCAAAGAAAAAGGTCCTAGGCTATATAGCCTATTGCAAAATTCGACTTTGTTTCAAACGATTTTGACGTTAAGTAAAAGTTAAAACACGTGTGCTTATGTTTTTGATAGATGTCCTTTATTGAAATTTGTCACAGTTGGCAAACCTAATAATAGCTGACGACCTCTTTTGGCTTGTCAGGATTTTCTGCGTGCTACTGTTTATGAAATCATGGTGCAATGACGACAACGATAACCGTTTTTGGTTGTCGGAATTTTCCGAAGTTGCGAACATGGGAACCATAACCCCTCTTTCGGAAAATCCTGGCTACGCCACTGAAATAATAATAATAATATAAAAATATAATATATTATATATTATATACTGTACATATAATATTATAATCATATATAATCATATTAGATTATTTTCCCTTAGTTTATCCCTCACTCATTTCATTATTATTATTATTATTATTATTATTATTATTATTATTATTATTATTATTATTATTATTATTATATAATGTAATACAATAGGATCCATAAAAAGCATTCATCTATAACCATAGCATTGTCCATTGATTTTATTTCCTTCTTTTAGCAAATAGCAACCGAGTCCTCAAACGCAGTGTAAGCAGGCATAATGTATTACTCTGATTTTATTCACCCTTGCAGATATATTTCAGAGCCCTTTTGCAGTTTTCGTTTTTCCATGCAGGTCTAATACCTAGTTGAACGTTCACAAGAACACATCGCCCATTCCCTCTTGGATATCCTGTAGCCCAAAATTTCTGTTCTTCTGTAATCAACATTCCATTGGTGGAGATCCATTTATCTTCTGCAGTGGGGTCAAATACGCCGATCCAGAATTCCGCACAGTTATCAAGGGAGTCGCATATTAGGCTGAAACATTGTTTCTCAGTTTTAAAGTCATCAGCAACAAATTATTCATTCGTTAGATCTTGCTAATTTTTATTAGCAACTATCCTGTATGAAACTAAAAGTTATTACGAGAGAGACTTTAAAAGATAAAGCAGCTGTAGTGCATTTTGAAGACTGCTACCAGTGGCGGATTACCCATAATAGCAACGTAAGCTGTAGCTTAGGGCCTCCGCTGGACGAGGCCTCTAAACTTAATATATTTCTAAAAGGTTAATAGACATCTACATGTTAGTGGGATTTACTTCCATTTATATTTTGAGTTAAGTTTAAGTTGTTTGGTGAGTGCCGTTTATCGCATTATCGGCAGTGTTTTTAAGTATCTAAGATACATGTATCTAGATAGGCCTGCGTATCTTAGATTAAAAAATTATCTTGTATCTTGTATCAAGATACATTTTTCAAAAGTATCTAGTATCAGTATCTTAGATACAAAAAGAGTATTTGTATCTGTATATTTAAATTAGATACAAGATACTTTGGTACTAGTTCACTTTAGGGTGGGCAATGCATTATTGCGCAGCGAAGTATCTGTACCCTAACTCTAACCCTAACCCTAACTCTAACCCTAACCCTAACCCTAACCCTAACCCTATGGTATTAGCACTACGTTGACGAATTATATTCACTATGGTTTTAGGATAATACATTGCCCACCCTAAAGTGAACTAGCACCGATACTTTTAAACTCTCAATAGAGGTTGACTATATTGGTTATTGGTGATGTCACTGATGTGCGAGCGAGCGAGCGAGCGATAGATGGACAGTGTATAGGCGCATAATCAACGTAACCAAAAATCAGCTATAACTTTTGAAATAAGTAAGTAAGTAAGTAAAATCTCGTTAATTTCTAAAGCGCTTTCAAAAGATGCACCGAAGTAGCTCCTTATTCCTATGCGCTCAATCTCAAATGAAGTAGCTATAGCCAAAGGTGGGTCGTTCATGCCGGGTCATTTAATCAAAAGGTCGAGTGGGCAGGACGCTCATAGCTATGGAGGGAATGATTTTATAAAGAGAAATGATTTCAGCCTAGAAAGAAAAACATGAGGAGATGTTGCAAGAAGGGGAGAAAATTGTGACTCAGAGTTTGTTATTTGGCTTTGATGTAGACAACGAAGGGATATTGGAATTGAGTTCCAAAGCTCAGGTGCCGCATATGAAAAAGCACGATTGCAAATTTTGAGAGATGATTGATTCAGAGGTCGAAGGAGAGTTACATGAGAAGAGGATCTAGTAGATCCAGGTTGTTGTGGAATTATCAGATTTCTTAGGTAGACTGGTTTTGATGTATGGAGTGAGTTATAAGTCATCGATATTATTTTATATTCAATGCGTTCTGTTATCTTGAGCCAGTGGAGAGATTTAAAAATAATGGTGTAATGTGGCAAAATTTAGGCGATTTAGTTACTGCAATCGAGCTAAGGCATTTTGAATCGATTGGAGTTTACATATGGAAGCCTTTGGAAGATTGTGAAACAGTGAGTTGCAGTAGTCTAACTTAGAGTGAACTATTGAAGTGGCAATAGTGGAAGCAGTTTTAATATCAAGGTAGGGGCGAAGGCGACGTAGATCACGAATGTGAGCATAACAGGTTTTTGATAGTTGAGATATGTGAGCTTCAAAATTTAAGGAGGAGTCAAAAGTAAATCCAAGATTTTTTGCAGTTGGAACAGAGGTTATTATTGTATCTGGGGCTAAAATCAGTGTGGGATTTTCAATTTTTCAGTTGTTGTGGCAGTCCAAATAAGAGAAATTCTGTTTTGGAGGGATTGAGGGCAAGGAGATTAGCTGACATCCACGATGAGATTGACAAAAATGCTGATTCTAGTTGAGAGATTGATGCCTTAAAGGAAGATGGAGTAAACGAAAGAAATAATTGAGTGTCGTCTGCATAAAGTTGATGATTCAATTTGAGAGAGTTGATTAAGGATGACAGTGGGGTAGTGTAGAGACTGAACAAAACCGGTCCAAGGACAGATCCTTGTGGTACTCCATAGTATAGATCGGAGGGTGATGAAGTTTGATTCTGGCATGAAACTTGAAAGGATCTAGATTGGAGATAGGATTGGAACCAGCGGTGAGCTACAGAAGATATTCCAAACCAGAGGGAAAGGCGTTTCAGTAGGATTTTGTGATCTATAGTATCAAAGGCAGCAGAAAGATCAAGGAGACAGAGACCAGTAACTCGTTGAGATCCAATGGCAGTGAGGAGTTTGTCATAAATGTATGTGAGGACGGTTTCTGTTGAATGATGTTTAGTATAAGCGGATTGGTGAGTGTTGTATAAGGTGTTTTTTGACAAATGCTCAGTAAGTCTGGAAAGAACGATTTTCTCTGTGAGTTTGGAGAGGACAGACAGGTTTGAAATGGGGCGATAGTTGTTGAGATCCTCTCTGTCAAGGTTTGGTTTTTAAGAAGTGGAGTTACGAGGGAATTTTTAAATGAGGATGGGAATGTGCCTGTGGAAAGAGATAAATTGATAATTTTTTTAATAGTTGGTACTAGGACAGAGGCACATTGTTTGAGAAGAGAGGTTGGTATTGGATCAAGACTGCATTGCTTGTTTGGAAAGGACTGCAGGAGTTTAGATACTTCTTCCTCAGTCACAGGAGTGAAGCAGGAAAAATTGGAAGGAGCTTCTGAAATACGCGACCCAGCGTTCTAATTTCAGCTTTCGCTCATGCGCTAATTTATTTAAGATCGTATTTGAGTGAGATATTTGATGGATGGCTGTTAATAAATCGAAAAGAAGGGTTTTGAAGGTCCCATATCTCCGGTAGTTGCCCGTAGACGTGCGGATATGACGCCGTAGATTCCAGTAGCAATAGACGAGAAATGCAAACTCTCCACAATAGTATTATCCTGCACTGCGAGCGAAGCGAGCATCTTTCTAGTAGACGTTTTACGGCACTTAATAAACAGTTCAGGGAGGTCTCAATTGCTACAACTATACCTTGGGTGGGTTAGCGCAGAGATCAATTGAGATAGATCTTCCGCTGAGTAGATTGAAACCAATTCTGATTTCATAGATTCACATTTTTCTTTGGCCACATCAAATTTGGCATAATGACCACTGACATAGAAGCATTTATCATCTTTCTGTCGCCAGCCGTAGGGACAAAGTTTGCCTGAAATTAAAATGATATCCTTACACAAACAGTGTTATTTCTAGGAATTTGAATTTGGGGGGTGTCGGGAAAATCTGGGGGTGTCGGAATTTTTAAGTCTCTGCCCAAAAAAGGCTGACAAAGCAAAAAAAGTCCCAAAAGCAATCAAAAACCTTAAAAAGTCTCAAAAAACTTCTGACAAGCAAAAAAGGTCATCCGAAAAGGTCATCCGAGAATAAAAGTTGAAGGGGTGTCCTTCTCAATTGGTGGTGGGGGGGTTGTTCTGAGCTAATTAGTATGCATTTTGTATGCATACCATTGTCGCATTACCAAATTTTGGAGGGGTGTCGACCTCAAATTGGAGGGTGGGGTGTTGGAGGGTGTTAGGGGGCGTAAAAATATCCCTGCTTACAAATATGCGGCGTTCATATTATAACGATTCTTATTTATTGAAATCATCAACGACTGTATTCATTAATTATCAGATTCGAGACATTTATCGCATAGGTTATCTGCTCTCAAGCCTATCTTCAATGTTCAACTTAATGTTCAATGCATTTGGTACCTAGAGGCCTAGATTAGTGGAATTGATTTCTTCCTCGCGAAAAAATCAACTCTGCATGTAGGCCTACTCCGGAGAAAATAGAGAAAGCTTTTTAGAGCTATATTGATAAGGGGTCGTCCATAAATTACGTCACGCGAATTTTGCACTTTTTGATCCCCCTACGCAACGCGACGTCACAAAACGTCGGACCCCCTAAAATATGACGTCACAACGGGCCGACCCCCAATTTTCGTCTTCCGAAAAGTCTTGACAAGCAAAAAAGCCATCCTTGTATTTTCCTCTCGAAAAACCCTGACAAGCAAAAATAGGTCATAATTGTATTTTTCCTCTCCAAAATCCCTGACAATCAAAAAGGTCAGACAAGCAAAAAAGGGTCAAAGGTCATGACCTAAATTGTTGACGTGACGTCACATTTACGGAACCCCACCCCTCGCCACACTTCGTCACAAGTGGTCGGACCCCGTCCCCCTAACCGCATGGCGTAATTTATGGACGGCCCCTAAAAACAATATTTGAACATGTATGTCATGTACTGTAACCCCTATTTAAAAAGTCCTTAAATTGAATTTTTATCATACAGCGAATTACTGTAATTATAAAATCTGTCCTTTGGTCTATGAACCGTGGCGTGATGTTGGATACTGTAGTATGGAACGTAATAAGGATTAGTGATACAGTACGTCAGTTTTGAATTTTGTGCCGAGAATTTCGACAGACTTTCAAATCGATGCTAAGAAGTGTCAGTTTTTCTCGTCTTCCATGTGCTGCATGGTAGCCTGGGTAGGCCCTATATACGTGTTCAGGACACCGAAATACTACCGTTTATTACATTATAAAGTCAGTTACGTGTTCACTGTTGATCAGTGGTATTGAAAGCTAGGCCTACCTACTTAATTACTGTAAAAAAGTTAGGCTGATTTTTAAATTGGTTATTATTTCCACTAATTTCGATTATAGTGTCCACTACTGTCCGAGATGAGATCGAATACCACAATGGCCTAACCTGCTACTTTGACCTTCTTCTGACATTGAAAATTGCAATGCACATAGTTTACAATCACTCACTTTTGTATATGCAGTGGCGCAGCCGTGGGGTTGTTTGGGGTTGTTCAAACAACCCCATTGCAAAAAATATGACCAACACAATTTATGTAAATCCGTTGACTTTTTGTTGAAGGAGGGGTGTAGTGGGGGTCGTCCGCGGCACCCGTTGGTGTTCAGTTGCATAGTGCCTCCAGTTAACAACCCCGCTTTACATAAGCTGGCTACGCCACTGTAATAATTACATAAATTATTTATGTACTTTGCGATATTCCACTTATATTTGGTCAAAGCTAATAAATTACTACTTACTGATTTTACAAGTTCATTCCAAACTTCGAATCCGTTTTTCTCAAAATTTTACTTTTTTGGTTAGGCCAATCTGGTCCTCAACGTACGTCTCGGCTGATCAAATGATCGCAGGCAATATGAGACCTAATTAGCTTTAGACGTTTCTTAACTCTGCAGTTTTGTTTTGTTTGCAAAACTGGAAAAAGTCATTCGTACACTGGCGTACATTCGACATTCAACATGACCTTCTCTAAGGCCCCCTACCTGACGCTGGCATTTCTGCCGCGAGTTGCATGACGATCGCCAACAACAGGTTTCGAAATATGCGAAACATGACGACTCAATTTCCCAAACCTTTCAAAGAAGAGCACGCAGTCATGTTAGAAAACGTCGCTAGATGTCACCTTCCACTGCTACATTCAACAGCAGTATTAAACCGTAGCATATTAGCCTATTATTATTATTATTATTATTATTATTATTATTATTATTATTATTATTATTATTATTATTATTATTATTATTTCAAGGCAATTTCTTAAGCGCAGTAAACACGGCTATCGAAGCAAAGTCAAGAGCGCTTTACAAAAACGAGCTGTTAAACAAATGCGTCTTCAACTGTTTCCGGATCCAATCAGGTAGTGTCTCAGTTGTCACTGTCTTCGGGAGCAAGTTCCACGAAGCAGGGTTTCATTGTTATAGTCTTCTGCCGAAGACTATAAGCTTATTATTTGAGCCGCTCGAGAAATCAATGGGAAATTTCTTTGCTCACTCCAAATAGGGAGTTAGCACTCCAAGTAGGGAGTTAGCACTCCAAGTATGGAGCTAGCAAAGGAATGCCTCATTGTAGCCTACAGACCAACCGCCTTACGCATTATGGTGGCTACTTTTGTGAAGCCGTGGTTTATCATACATATAGATACTTGATCGGTTACATTTTAATCTCTGACATCTAGATTCTATAAATATTTTTATTTATTTGTTTTTGAATTTAAGAGGAAAAAGAAAACGCGTTGCTAAACTTTGACGACATGCTTTCATCGTTACGTCACGTGATCAAAACCGCGCATCAGGTCAGGTCTTCGCGTCTTCTAGCTGTGTCCAGCTATCGACTTCTCCATGACATCTCTCCAAAGGTATCTGTCCTCTGCTATTTCTTCTAAAGTCATTCAGTGTCTTTCGTAGGTTTTTCCATTGAGATTCAGCCCTGCCATGTTCAGATCCTCTTCCAATCCGCCCACCCATCGTCTTTTCGGTCTTCCTTTAGATCTTTTCCCTCTGGTTTGTAGTTGAAAATTCGTTTTGGGTTTCTTATTTCATCCATTCTTCTTCTCTTTTCTGATTACTTCCATGATGCTCGGTTGCAGTGTTCTCTCTCTAACTTCATTAATTTTGTTATATGTTCTTTGTATCCAATCCTTAGTATTCTTTTAAACCATTTATTTTCTGTTGCTATTATTTTTTTCTTCCAATTCTTTTTTATGGTCCAAGATTCACACCCATATTGGTATTGGTATTACACAGATGTTGATGACTCTTAGTTTTGTTTTCATCCAAATGTCATGTAGGCTATTTTGAAAATTTTGGTATAGTCTATGTAGCCTGTTGAATGTAGATCCTACCATTGCTATTCTTCTTTGGATCTCCAAGTCCGAATCTCTCTCTGCCTCCGAGAGTCGATAACGTTACCAGAAAATATCGGCATACTCTTCTTCATTGTCTACGGATATGTCTACATCTTTGGGGATATACATCAAGGCTTATCCGTTTAGACGATCATCTTCCATTGAAGACGCATTTTTGGTGGGCCGGTGGAGGATGCATCCCCATTCATCCCCAACGTGGAACCACCCCGTAAGACAACACTAGGGCCCCCATCTTCCATTGAAGACGCATTTTTGGTGGGCCGGTGGGGGATGCATCCCCATTCATCCCCAACGTGGAACCGCCCCGTAAGACAACACTAATAAATAATTAATCGTTGCATAGCTACCCTCAGTTGAACTGATTGGTCAATACTCGCTCTTCAATTGAACAACGAATCGACAGCGATGTCGAATAATCTGAGACGAAAGGAATTTCTCGATTGACCTAAAACGGCAGCTATAAGGCCTTAACAGATGTCTTTCAACTGATACATATCTCCTCCATCTGTTTAATATGCATTATCAGACAATTTGAAACATTAACATATGGTGCAAAACTGCAAATAGGCCTAAATGCATTTCGTGCTGATCTCGACGTGAGCGCTAATTTCGAAGTCACGAATTTAAACATTTCAATAATCGCATTCCAACACGTGATGATAGTTTTGTTTAAATCCATGTAGGCCTATGCCTATTAGGGCCTATGTAGAGGGAATTTGTGCGAAAACTGGTTAGGCCTACATGTGGGGGCGAACACCTTGTAATTGTAGCAAAAGTGTCAGTGTAATGAGTTGCCGGTGTGAAAACCACTAGGGCCACTAACGGAGCTTGAGTTAACATCGCTCCGTCAGCCTTCCGCTCCAACGCGAACCCACTCTGCTATCTAAGATATTTTTATTGAAGCTGCATTTCACACGTGCAAATATGTCTTTATAAGTATTCGTCAGATGACGCAGTATAATAAATGCGCCTTCAGATTGAGCGGATCTTTGATTTTGGCTTCGGCTTGACCAGGGACGTCATTTGGGGATGCAGAGGGGCCGTTGCCCCCTGATTTTTAGGGAAATTTTGTCCCCACCAATGTTTGTGTTATTTAGTTTTACATGTAAATTGGCTGGGTAAATAGGTTAAAAGACTGAAAAGTAAGGTCATGGAATCTGGTATCTGAGGTAACTAATCGTACAAAATAACTGACAAGCAAAAAAGGTCGCCAACTTTTTCGCAAACTAGACCGGTCGAAAGTGTCTTCCCCCCTGAAAAACAGTGAAATTACGTATCTGGGCTTGACTGAAACAGAAAAGCAGTCAAGACCAGCAGTTCCGAGACCAAGACCGCTATCATCGAGACCAAGGCCAAGACCAAGACCACTGCCATTGAGACCAAGTCCAAGGCCACCTAATGGCATAATGCAAACAATTCACTCACTCAGTTACTGTACACATACTTGCAGATGGCGTGCTCGACTCTTCTAATGTACGTCGATCACCGGTCTGGGCAGGATTCTCTGGAGTTGTTGGAGTGGGCAGATTTTCTGCTTCGTGAACTATGGAATCCATAATAAAATCCTTAACATTGGCTTTGACTGCTGACGAACCAGAATTATCGGATTCAAATCCAGCCAGACAAATTAGCCGTACGCTGGATCGAAGACATCAGCAGCTGGATAGATCAACTGCTCAAATGGCTCTTGTCATACAGTTGACGCGGACTGGATCTACAGTGTCTGAAGAAGTCCACTGAAACGCTTGTGGATTGATACAACATGCAACAGTGGTTTTCGCACAGGCTTACTTAATTAGCCTCCTAAACCACTTAAAATCACATTATTATTATTATTATTATTATTATTATTATTATTATTATTATTATTATTATTATTATTATTATTATTATTTTTATTATTATATCAAGGTTCCATGGTAACGTGCACGACCGCTCATTTCAGCCATGCACTTGAGAAGTGCAACAACAGAAGGAACAACACAACTGATGGTGACGTACTCGTCGTCTTGTGTTAAATCTGTCACTTCTGCAAATGGTTGCAAGATATCCAGTTATCCACTAGCTGCCACTCAAAGTCAGTGAATGTGTGACCAGTTATTGCCAGGTATGAATGCATGCGTCTGTCAGTCCATGTATGTCCTTGGTGAGTGACATGCTGCTTGCCTTTGCAACGTGAGCTGACACTCGTTTTTCGTTCTTCAATGCTCTTCCTTAGCATTGGAAGCAACTTCCATGTGAGATGTGACCTTGATGGCAGTGCATATTTGGGGTGAATTGCAGTCATGAATGCTCTGAACTAATCAGTTTCTACAATTCCAAAGGCAGGATGCCCTTTACTATGAGATTCTGGAGAAGCAGATGCGTGTTATATATAGGCCTACTGTTGCTCCGGATGATGACTGCTGACTAATGTGAAACCCAAAATGAAATTTGTACAATCTGATAGGCGATATTTTCTTTTAATATAGGGCCTATAGGGTGGTCTCGAAAAATTTCCGAGACCAATTCATCAAGACCGAGACCAAGACCACCATTACCGAGACCAAGACTAAGACCAGGGCCTTAATTAGCTGTCGAGACCAAGACAGGACCAAGACCACGAAAAATTGGTCTCGAGAGGTCTCGAGAACAAGACCGCGGTCTCGAGAACAAGACCGCGGTCTCGAGAACAAGACCGCGGTTTCGTGAAAGAACGGGCTAGACACAAGACCTGACGTGCAATGGTTAAAGATAGTTTTAGTTGCTTTAATGTTTCTGAATTATTGAATTAGTAGCCTACATGATCCTATTCAAAGATATAAATTTCCATAGCTCCTGTGCATCATGAGTTGGCGCTATAAAAGTTTAAAATTAGATTATATGTACATTTAATGGCATTAGCACAGTTTATTATACTTTTTTTATTATCTGGGTTTCTGGTTTGCAAATTGGTATTTATACCAGAGCACAGCTCTCAACCCGTGGTCCGCGGACCATAAGTGGTCCGCGAGAGGGAGTCTAGTGGCCCGCTGTGAAGTGTGAAAAAACGTAAATAAAATTAGACATGGGCCCTATCTTGGAGCAATTAATCGAAATCGAAATTTAATCGCGATTTTTGAAAAATCGAATCGAAATCGACACGATTATCAAATTAATCGAAATAATCGATAATCGTCGAAAAAATAATCTAAATCGCGATTATTTTTCGATTATTCCCGTATGTTATTTTGTACAATTTTCAATTCAAAAAAGATCAATTTACACAAAAAGAATCAGATTTTCATCACTGTTTTTGGATTCAACAGCTTGGAACCTGCTCAATTTTTCAGCAATCTGGACTTACCATCGGATATTCGAACTTTTGTAAAAGTAGTCTTTGTCCGCGTTTTGCCATGAAGATTGATGAAATCACTGATTTAATACAAAATAATAATAATTATTAAAAATGTAATAATAATAATAATAAGACTAATAATAATAATAATAATAAGATCGGAAAGACAGGTACCATCTTTCATTTTGATAATTAAATTAAATTAATTTGGGTTTTGTTGTATTAAAATGGCTCAACTTGCCACCCTGGTTCAGTTTTAATGGATTTGGCAAGTGAGGGGCCGTTGGGGTGGCAACTTAAATAACTCTAAATATTTGTAACCATTTGTTGTTTAATTTTCCTCGATTATTGCATTTGTCCCAAATGAATTTATATAGCCAGGCACTCAAAAGAGGGCACGGCCCCTGCTATAAATTTATATAACCCTGGTTCTGTCAAATGGAAATTATCATCTCTGAGAGATTGTTCTGAGTTTTATAGAAGATGTCATTACCTGGAGACGTCATGTTTGAGTTCAGTTCTAGCATTATGAAATATTGTATTTGCTGTGCATTTATATAGCACGACTTAACCTGATAATCATTAAGTTTGAATATGAGTATCGGTCTTGCCACCATTCGATCCTTTAATAATTGGACCAGGTTTTAAATGATTGTGAATTTCGGGTGGGGTGTTCTGGAAAATCTGGCGGTGATTATTTCTTCCATTGTAGGATTGTGAATTTTGGGGTGTTAGTGAAAAATCTTTTCGATTCATACCAGAGAATGCCCAAAATCTTACCAAAAAGGCTGACAAGCAAAAACGTTATTGAGATTGTTAGTCTGACACGCAAAAAGTCATCCACTAAAAGTTGTGTGAGTTAATTCTCCATTTGGGGGCAGGCCCTTTGAACTTGAAAAGTTTTGAATCTAGATTATTTCCTAAATTTCAGGCCTCTCTCCTTCAAATGAAAATTTTGACAAGCGAAAAAGGTTATCACCATATTGAGGACCGCAGAATACCTTCTAAGTCCCAAAATTGTCACTTTACAAAAATATGCTGGACCTATCTTTTTGCATAAGAATTCTAAATATCAAAGAAAGGCCCCCTAATGATGGAGGCCCGTAATGACCCTTGGCCCCCCCTCTGAATGGGCCTGTTTGGGGGTGTCATGGCTAATCAATATTCTGAATGCATTACCATTGTCACTTACCAAATTTTAGGGGTGTCCACCTCAAACAAACGTTGGGTGTTATGAAATGTTCCAAATATCCAACTGAACATCGATACACAGAGGATTGCCGAATACAAAATATGGCAAAATAGTTTCTTTGTTTTGCTTTCGAAATCGGACTATACAAAAAACTGTAATCGTAATCGAAATCGTAATCGTAATCCAAAATAATCGTTTCGTAATCGAAAAAATAATCGTTGACCCAGCTCTACCAAGATTTTCCATGGAAGAAAAATCTGAAAAGTGTCATTTAGCAAAACAAAGTCATCAACACAGGTTACCGGCACATTTTGTCTTACCTTGTTTGCACTTTCAACGTTGTTGATAAACAAAAAAGAACGAATGGTCATTACCGTTTTTAGGGGCAGATGACTGCTCAATTTATCAGGTGGTCCGCGAGAAATTTTTGAACTTCAAAAGTAGTCCGCATGGCAAAGAGGATTGATGACCACTGATTTATACAAATACGAAGTTTTATCAAAACTGTGAGTGGTAACACCGAGACTAAACAAGAACTGAGAAGAAGATCAGAGAAGAATTTGCCGTTTCATTATTGATAATTAAATTAAATTAATTTGAAATTGTTGTATTAAAATGGCTCGCTTCAACCCCTACTCTTTCAATGGAGGGTGAGATTTTATGTGAATGTTGTGAATAGCTCTAAATATTTGTAACGCCTTTGTTCACTTTTCCTCGAATATTGCATTTGCAATGAATTTATATAGCGCGAATACATAAAGTATTTTATTTGCTATAAATTTATATAACTGGAGCAAATGGAATATTGTACTTATTATATTGCGCTAGTTTTATAGTATATGCATTACTATGAATTTATGTTTGAGTTCATGGGCATTATGAAATACTGTATTTGCTGTGCATTTATATAGCACGAATAATATTGAATATGAGTGCATGGTTCGAAATTCGGCATAAGGACATTGTTTAAAATGATTTGTTTTTTTCACAGAACGATTCTGGCTTTGGCCGGAGATAATTTTTCCATTGTAGCTTCTGATTCGCGTCTTAGTGAAGGTTTTTCGATTCATACCAGAGAATGCCCAAAATCTTACCAATTGTGAGTACTGCCAACTGCTGTACATTGTTAGTCCTGTCTTTCTTATATCCACTGTTGTGTGAGTTAATAATTTCAGGCTTTGAACTTGAAAAGTTTTGAATCTTTATTATTTCGGGTTTATCAGTGACTCTCAAAAGAATTTGTGGTAAAAGTATTTATGTCATATAGAATATTCTAAGTCTTTGTCACTTTAGAAAAAATATGCTGGACCTGTCTTTTACATAAAGATTTCTAAATATCCAATTTATTTACATCAAACAAACTTTGGGAAAATGAAATGTTCCAAAGGGATGTGCATTTGTCAACAAAATAGCCACTTTGTTTTGCTTTAGGACCAAGACAACTGTACTGGGTTCAGTTGGTTTCCACGGTGATGTCTTGACCCTTATTTTAAACTAAGTAGTCACATGAGATTCTGGAACAGCAAAAATTTATAAACAATCCATATATTGAAAAGTCTTCTGTCTTACCTTGTTTGCACTTCTTGTTGCTATACTGTTGATTAGTATTCATCAAAATTTTTAGCTGCACAGGTGCATTCAGGTAAACAAGTGCTTTTATTTTAAACTAAGTAGTCACACAATACATTTCTGGAATGTTATATTGTTATGTAGTTGTTAACACATGTTGAATCATTCACAACATGAAGAATCATGACTATGGAATAAGCCAAGATTTTAAAAACTTGCCAAAGGTTGCTACATAGTGGCTAGGGACAGATTTGAACCCAACACCCTATGGTTCCCTAGTAAGAATCTTACTCCTGCTCTGTCATTGTATTAGTGAAAATAGATTATTTGAGATTATTTTACATTAATTTTTGTTGTTTTGACAGATGTATGAACATGAACATCACAGCCAGATGTCGGCAAATGCGGCCGCCGCAATGCTGTCAACCATTCTCTACTATCGGAGGTTCTTCCCGTACTATACTTACAACATCATTGCAGGGATTGACGAAGAAGGTAGAGAAATTTCCTGGTTGTTAATTCTAATATTGTGCAGATGACCGGAAGTTTTATGTGTGGAATTTTTTTCTGCTTTGAATGAAAATTTCGTTCTGTGCCCTTTATCTCTCGATGCCATAATAGGTGCTAGCTCTCCTGCTTTTGTGAATAAACAGATTTCTTGAGATTTCTTGGCAAGGATGTACGCACTGAGGGGAATGGGTATTTGATTTAGGAGATTTTGCATATGTACAGTGTGCAAATGGGGTGAGAGGGTTGAAAATATGCCTTTTTTGTGTATGTACTATATGGATGAGCCCCAAGACAGTTTTTTATGAGGAAATGGTTTATAATAATAATAATAATAATAATGATAATCATGAACTAATTATGGTGGCATATTATACAAGTACTACTAGGACACCTTACAATTACAAATGCAGTACAGTTTGAAGAACTTTGAAGATTTAATCTATATCACTGAATTCTTGGTTTCACCTAAAGACTGTCTCGGTTGCCATCATTGCCATTGGAGCTGCCTTCAGATCCTCTGAATAGCATATCAACAAAAAGCTATAGTTGACCTACCCTACCAAAAATAGTAGATCTACCAGAAAACGGTAGCAGGCCTACTGACAACCACAGCTTTTATTCTCAACTGGCGCTGCAATGAAGCGCTCCGCATGATTTGCACCATAAGGTTGAACAACTGTACATTTTGGCAATGGCAGTTCTGGGATTTTTGGTGGGGGGGATGAATGAATTCATAGAAGTTGGTGGGGGGATGAATATAGAAGGGAAAAATCAATAAACTTTGCTGAAAAAGGTTGCATGGGTGCTATATATTCTCAGTTAGCGTATTTTAGTACTGATGGCCATGTTTGGCTAATGTACCGGTAAGCATCCCTGTCTGAATGTTGAATTGCAGATTCTTTTGATTTTGGGTAAATGCGTCATTTCAGGGAAAGGGTGCATCTACAGTTTTGATCCGGTGGGTTCTTATGAGAGGGAATCTTACCGAGCGGCTGGATCTGCTGGTGCTATCCTTCAGCCTTTGTTGGATAATCAGGTAGGCCTAAGTTGTTCTTACGCTGTTTAACTCAGTCAAGGCTCCCAAAGCTTTTATCCCGATCGATATCTACAAGTAGATTATCTTGGTCATTGAGCCTGGTTGGTTTTCTCTTTTTGCATTTTTTGACTTCAACTTGAAGATTGGCAAACTTTCAGTGAACCCCTAATGAAATTATGTCAAAACCTTTGAACCACCTCCCCTACAAGCTAAATATATCTTGTACTTTTTAAAAAATATTTTAGTCTGGTATTTATGGCTAGCGTGTGATGCAGTGTTTAATCTAGGCCGTTTCCGGGGGGAAAATTGTCCTTTTTCCCCCTCGGAAATTTCAAATCCCCCCCGGAAATTTTGGAACACTACATGGACTAACAGTGGCCCCTAGCAGAATTGCCCCCGGCTTTGTCAGTTCCCCGGCTTTTCCAGTTTCCCCCCGGAGTCCAGGAGTCTAGATTAAGCACTGGTGTGACGTATGGTTTTGTCAACAGATTGGCTTCAAGAATCAGAATAATGTCAAGAAGGGCCCACTTACATTGGCCAAGGCTCTGAATCTAGTGAAGGATGTTTTCATCTCTGCAGCAGAAAGAGACATCTACACTGGCGACACCCTTGTCATCAATATCATCACTCGTGACGACGTGCGAGTCGAGAGATTTCCGCTGCGAAAAGATTAGAAATATTCATTACTTTAGACTTGACCAATGGCCAGTAGCATGACTACTGACATGATCTGTTTGATTCATTACGAGACAGACTTTTTCTTGTTAAGTTCAACAGAGTTGCTAATACAGAAGCTGTTTTGAATTGTTAAATTCTTGTAAGAAGTTAACATAAAAACTGGTCTTTTGTTAAAATTAATATTGGTTATTGCTATGGATGACAGGATCAGTTTAAAAGCTGTTACATGTACATGTCCATGAGACATTCGTTGAAAGTGAATAAAATTTTTATTTCCATTTATTATTGCGGTCAATTGAGATTTTTGGATGCATGTCTGATGAGATGTAAAATTGCACTGAACTAATTTAATAGGCTTCAACTTGGATTAAATATGAATTCAGTGCTGCATTCAGAGTTCCAATTTTGAATTAGTAATTAGCAAAAAAGAAATTCATTGCAGTTCATGTCTTGGTCTAACTCCTCCTCATGTTGCAGCACTTAATTTTCCACTCGTCATCGATCACGAAATATTCAATTCTTCGTCTACTTTGAACAAGACCATTGAAATTACATAGATTCAGTAATGGTGATTAGATTAGACAGTCAAAGCATAGGTTTGGCAGCTTGAATTGCTTGTGAATCGGTGTCTAAATTTGAAATAATAAGATTGGTGATTTTGAACCTGGAACTGGCTGGAAATCAGTACCCTAGCTAGAATTTTATTTAAAGGGAGTACACTGGTACTTGTCCTAGAACAAGTGAATTAATTAACCATTGACCAAACTACAGTCGGTGTTTTGAACGTGTTGCAGTACCCCATCAGCCACAGCCAAACTTCTTAAAGACAGAGTTGCATTATGTGCTAGAGAATGTTTCTAAATCACAGGTTCATAGTCATGACTTAGTGTCATGACTTAGTCATGACTTAGTGTCCTTAGTTTATCATTATTTCCTTCTTTCTGTCAGATAATTGCAGCAATAGCTAGATAGGAAATGCTTCCAGTGTTTTCTTTCTTTAGCTTGTCTATCAGCTTTTGTGATGTTGATTTGTCTGGGTTTGAGGTCTTCCTTGATGCTGTCCATCTGCCATTTATTCAGTCTTCCTTTCTTCTCTTTTCATTATCTTTGTGTCTAGAGCTTTGTTTGGACATCATTTGTTTTCCATTCTGCACACATGTCCAAACCAAGTTAACCTGATCCTTTCTACTATGTTATCGTTTAGCCTGATTCGTTGTGATGTGAATCATTTCTTATCTTTTGCAATCTGATCACCCCCAGCAGCCTAATTACCATAAACAGTGCATTTCTGTCGCCATTTTTCATCAGCTTTTTAAAAACATTTATTGTTTGGAGTAAATACGTTCAGGACATAAAATTACGTGAGATGTTTGAACACCCAAAACACATCAGCTGTGGCCTTATTGAAAATAGATTCAAGTTGGTGATCGGGAATTTGAATTTAATTGGCTAGAATATAAGAACTCAAGCACAGGTGTAACTTCACAAAATTTTAATTCACTTATGGCACAAAGTGCTCTCTGGTCAGAGTTCATCATCATCATCATCATCATGTGTCATCTTCATATCTGAAGGTTGACGGTCATGAGTTGTTTCCACTTCGTTCTGTCCTCAGCAATCCTTTTTAGTCTTCCGTAGTTCTTTTCCTGTATGTGTTCCTTAACGTCGTCCAGCCAGTCTCTTCTTCCTCTGACCCTGTTTCCCTCATATCTGCCCTCTAACAGGACTTTTGCTTGTTCTGTGCTTGAACCACGCATTATGTGTCCAGCATACTGTGTTTTCCTGTTTATAATTTCTGTCAAGAGTTGTCTCTTTTCTCCAATTTTCTTTAGTACCTCTTCATTTGGTCAGAGTACCTCTTCTTCTTCTCCTTAGTACCTCTTTATTTGGTCAGAGTTAGGTCAGGCCAAAACACCCATCAGAGAAGTGGTCTGCTATAAAATAAATTTTGGATTTGGAACCATGTGAGAAATAATGTGATTATAAGGCCTACAGATTTTTCTTCTTACAATTAATACTTTGTTACAAGATATACAAAACAGAACTTCTGAATAATTTTCGCATGGGAAGTTGCCTGGACCCCATTTAGCTGCCCAGTAGCCTCTGCATGGCACAACTTATATGTAGAATTTTGATTAATTTTATCAGTTTTCAATATTTCCTACATAAATAATATGATATTAATTAGACTAGTTTATTCTAGCCATTTTGGACATTGGCCACTTGAAATGTTTTTGGAACGTGGTGCGTGACCCCAATAATAGCATGCATACCCCAAAATGCATCATCCATCTGGTAACGTTTTGAAAAGAATATTCTGATTTTTGAATGAAAAAGCAAGTGGTGACAAGCAAAAAAAATATCACAGATGTATTAATCTAATTTATTATTTTTTCAAATAAGACAAAGGAGATAAAGATATTGAAATTTCTTGAAAATTTTCCCCTTTAAAATAATTTAACCCCCTCCTCACACTTTTTTACGGAATTTCCATCCCCAATGCAACATAAAAACATTTTGCAATGACAATTTTTAAACTTTTGCAGTGGAATTTCCCCTAAAATGGTCAGAATAAACACTGTTATTAAATAAGATTAATTTTTGACCAGGGTTTTCTAAACTTTTCGGAACTGCTACCACTTCAGCAGTTTGTAGTTGTCAACTAAAATTGGATAAAATCTATTAATAGGATGTAATATAAAAGGATTGCATCTTGCCATCTGGCTTAACTTAATTAATTGAAAATAATATTCTGAGTTTTGAATAAAAAGTCATCCATCAAAAGCTCTGATTTTATTGGCGAAAAATATGGGGCGGGGGCATATTATGACTAAATTATATATTTTTCCAAATAAGACAAAAGGGGTCATAGATATTGAAATTTCTTGAAAATTATCTTTAAAAAAACATTTCGAAATGAACGAACATACCTTTTTTTGCTCGTTCTAAAAATCTTATGAAGTTTTTTTGACAAAATCGTTTAATGCCCCATGGCAAAGTGCCCCCGGGCCCCAAAACACGATTCGCCACTGAGCCTGGACAGGTAGTTTCCATTGTTTTCATGGTCGGAATACTTGCTTCTTTGATTTCGTTATTGTGACATAAAGATTAAATTTCATCATCCAGTCCAGTATAATCTTCCTTTTGTTTTCTTAAACTATTTCCCTCAACTGCCTACTGTTCTGAGTAGCATTCTCCTCTTAGTACGTGTCCAATCCAGTTCCTCTGTAATTTCTTGATGGTGCTGATTAACGACGTTCTTCGTCCACCATCTGTAGTCAGTGGCGGCTCTAGATTTGCAAGGTATAGGCCCCTATAAATTTCATTAAAACTTGAGCCTTGTTTAATGTTCATTAAGGCTTGGGTCCCAACTGGGGTCCAGGCATCAATCTCTGTCCTGGGACAGGTTCAGGGCTCCATTGTTTTAGGCCTTCTTCTCTTTGTTTTCTTGTTTGCACTTCATCTTTTCCATTCTTCTCCATATCCAAATGCTTGGGCTTTTGTATGTCCTAATTTTGGAGAGTTGGTTTCTGAGGCGTATAAATAACCCTCCAATTTTCATCAGTCTCTTTTTAGTTCTCTATTTAGCCCTCCTCTTACTTAAAATCCTCCAAAAAATACGTTTTCCCAAGCCAAAAGAAGGTCATCCTGATATTGTTATATTTTTCCTCTCCAAAAAGGGCCCTGACAAGCAAAAAAAATTATTTAAATGTAAAATAAATGAAGAAATAATTTATAATATATTAAATTAATTAATTAATCAAAATCATAAAAAAGGATAGAATTTTTTAAAATGTCAAAAATTGACAGATTTGCAAAAAATTATCTTCCCCAAGAAAAGTGTGATATGACTACTGTTGTTTGTAAGCATTTATTTAATATGATGATAAAGGATAACTTCCTTTGTCAAGATTTTAAATAAGAGGCCCAGAATCAATGATTTCTCCCCGCATATTTTCCTCTCGACGCCCTGGTTTACCCATTGCTGTTCTTCATTTATCCAGTCCTGCAGGCTCTTCCATCTGGTCTTCTGTTTTGTCTTTCTTCATCATCATCATCATCATCATCATCATCATCTGTTCATCATCAATCATCATCATCATCATCAGCAAGCCCCCAATGGAGTTTTTTCTGTTTTCTTGAACTGTCACCAACTGTTTCTGAATTGAGCGAGTTTCCATCCCTTGTAGGCCTATCATTCAGAGTTCTCTTGATAGATCCACTTCCAAATTTTCGACCCTTCTAATATCCACATTTCAATGCTTCCAGCACAGACCCAAGATGGATTGGCTTTTGCAGAGACCAAAGGTTTCAGACGACGGATACCGACACTCCTCAACGTTTTTATCAGTCTCTTCCAGCGCATCAGTTAGACCTTTTCGTTTGTGGTTCTCCTCTGTCCAAAAGATTTTCAGGGTGCGCCGGCGGCTCTTCTCTTGGAACTCCTCTTGCTTTCTGGGTATCTTCTGTTGACGACCACAAAATGGCTCCCAAGGTAGCAGAATTGTGTCACTTGTTCCAGTTCTCTTCCATCAACCGTTATGGTGAATCTAGGTGTAGTTTTGCTCTTTGTTATTACCATGACATTGTGGTATTGGTTAGAAAATGACACTTTTGAATCTAATCTTGCGTTACCCCGCGACCCATCAGACTGAGCCCTGCGACCCACTTTTGGGTCACGACCCGCAGCTTGGGAAACACTGAATTAGCCATTAATATGGTAAGATGCCAATTTTTGAATGGTGTCCAAAATAAATGTATTGTCAAAGTTTACTAATTAAATGCACACAGAATGTCTACAGTTTATTCAACACTGAATGGGACACAAAAAACATGCAGCAATATACAGCAAGCAACAAGAAAATTTACGAACTGCATAACTTAAACCGGAAGCAAACACATCGGCTCTCGAGACTGTATTACCAACCTCAGTCAAATTCTCAGTAACTTCATACTTCACCTAATGCCGCAGTAAATTTTAATCCAAAATCACCATTAATTTTAGCTTTTACGTTTAATTCTTGTTGATGTTGACCATTTAAAAGTTCTCTGACTGTGGCAACACTCGGATATGATTGTATCTAATGCTTTGATCAAGCATTATTTTCATTATACAACAGGAAATCTGGACTATCAAATGGTAAATTCACAATAGAACAAATGATTAACACGATGAGCGCTGGGACGTCAAGTGACGTGCTTATTTTGGTACTGCAGAGCGCTGGGGGCGTCATATGACGTCCTCTGTTCAATGCATCGGAAGGCAAGGAGGTCGTATACCGGCCACGCCTGGCAAAGAAACTGCGCCGCAGTCAACGTGCTAAGTCTGCGCTGTGGAATGTTGTACCGTACATGAACCAGTTTCGCATAGAATTTCAAAGTAGTGAAGACCATCGATAAAAAATGTTTCAGCTCCACTGCATCTCTTTTAGAAAAGCACAGTTACACTGAAGCACACAGCTAGCCTGATAGATAGACTGGACTACAGTACAAAGCCAAAAAAATTCAATCAACAAACAGATAAATTCAACCGACATAAATCTAAAAACATGCACACAAAACTGGCACAACTGGATTTAGTATCCGTAACTACTGATGATACCAGAAATTAATAATAAGGCTGCTTATTTTCACAATGTAGTGATGTTTGCAAATGGCTTCACAAAACACTTCCTAATAATAATGATAATATAGTTTGTATAGTTTCACACATGCCACAGCGTGAACCAAACAACCAAATTAAAAGAAATATGGATTGAATCAAACTCTTCTGTCACCTTCTGATTTGGAATCAGTACAATAGACATGAACTAATGTAACAAAATAATATCAGCTGCTCATTTTATATTGTGAAATAACTTTGGCCATCCATCCATCCAGCAAACACTTTAACCTTATAAATTTCGGCCGAGCACACAGGCTTCTTAAATATTGTAAAAGAATTTACTTTAAAACCCTGCCATCACAAAATATTCTTACCTATTAAAACTTAAACAACATTCACTATAAATTTTCACACAACTTTCAGACAAAATCAGCTACACAAAGCACATAGAACACAGAACTAACTCAACGTCTAAACCAGTCTTAACAAATGACTCGGAAGAATTCTTAAATATAAAATCAACAATTTCTTTGTCAATTTATAAAAACGTCTACGAAAATTTCAAAACAACATAGTCTGTGAAATTCACTGATAGCTCATAATATGCCACGAAAGCAATCTGGTCGATAGGAATCACAAAATGGTCCATTATAAAAAGCCAAGTCAGTACCTAGTTCATTGCAGACTGTAGAGAATGTCTATAACCCATTATATATATATATATATATAATATATATATATATATATATATATATATATATATATATATATATATATATATAGACTGACAACTTATATCTACTGTGGTAGAGTACCACAGAAAATTAAAAGCTGTTCCTGGCTTGAACAGATTTGAATAAACTAGTCATATGACCACCTCATCCGAAAGTCATGTGACCTGTACCGATGACCAAAAATGGCAGCCGTCTATGACACACAGAAGCCCGAAGCATGTGAAAGCATTCATTTTCCTGCAGACAGGAATAGATCAATCAAAGAATTTACATAAATTGATTGATGCAACAGAGGAGACATAGAGAAAGACACACAGAGATAAGAGAGAGACAGAGAGGACTGTAGAAACACTAAGTATTTTGATGACATCCCAAAACAAAGTGCAAAATGGAACACAGACTCTGGCAGAAAATGAGGCACCGTCGGCCAAAGGCAGCAAAGACGTCATACACGACCGATGTCGTTCGATTTACCAGAGGGGGAGTCAGTGGGCTTGGAGTCAACCCCACATGCCCACATGATCAACGATGACCTCCGTGGGCTTTCAACTTTTGATTTTAATCTGTCCAACCAGGAGGTTGAAAATTTCGGGGCACATGCAAACTGACCCCTGTCGCATTTTCTTGAAATTCCGAACACTACGTATCGCTTTTCACGTGGCAAAAGCCTCAAGTTCAACACCTGACCAGCTGCGCTTCAAGATTGTCCTGATATTTCCATGCGTGAGATTAACAGAGACCATATGATCACATGACAAGCATCAGTGAAGGGGCAAGTCTCCCTTGAGAAGTTCGTGCAAAAGGCTTTGCGCTGGAATTTTACCAGAACGCTCGTATGGAATAAGTTGTTCTTTCGCAAGATAGCAGGTACGAGACAGTTCCGCCTGCTTCATTAGCAGATGTCCAAATTTATTCGGTATGTTTGGGTAACGTTCGTTAGTGTACATCATTAGAATTTCCAGCAACTGCTCCTGATATGATCGCACGGCATCCGAGTTGCTCAAGTTCTCTACGTCTAAAACATCAAAACAGACACAAAGTGAATATATTAATGTATTAACTTACCATATATGGGGGCGGGAAGTTAGCAGAGTGGTAACAACGTTTGATAATGGAGCAGGAGGTCGTGGGTTCGAGTCCCGCAGGAGCCCTAAAGGTTGACTCAGCCTTTTTCGCAGTGGTAAAAAATATCTGCGATAAGTCAAACAGGTACGCTACGCGATACACTAGCCTCGTATCCGTGGCATTGCACGTCTGGCTGAGGGCTATAGAAACGGAGATCAGCACCGCCCTATGAGCCCGTGAGGCTCGGGAAGGACTCTGACTTTGACTTACCATATATGGTGCTGTAACATAGTGAATACCAAAGTCAAAGGCAATGTTGACAACATTCACATGTCAACGAGAAACAGGAGATGCTGGTCTTGAAAATGTACCACTTAACGCAAAATCATACCAGAAGGTCAAGCAATTCAGCCACAGTTTCTAACACAATCACATAATGGTCCTATCAACATAAATGTCAAGGTTGCCAGCACTTGACTATGTCTTGAGCTGCATTGACACTTTGCATGCCATATTCTAGAAATGGGGTGGGAAGTTAGAAGAGTGGCAACAATGCTGGATGATGGAGCAGAAGGTTGCGGGTTCAACTCCCGCAGGAGCCCTAAGGTCGACTCAGCCTTACTCGCTAGAGGGTGGTGGTAAACTGAGGAGCAGTGTTAAGCTGCGATGTAAAACGTGGGTCTGGGGAAAGTAATGGCAACCTACCTCAGATTAATGGATTATACCACCTACGTCGCTGATTGCCTAGACCGGAGATAAGCGCCGGAACCCAACGCTTGGACTCGAGTACGGGACCTACCTTTTACCTTTTACTCTAGAACCACTATTGGCAATGTTCTCTTTATTTTGGTGGGCCCTGGCTCTGAAATTTGCTCTTGGGCAAATTTTGGTTGAGTCTGACACCTCTTGACATTCAAGGCTTGACTTGATGTCCATCTTTTTGCTATTTGGGGGGAGAGGCATTGTGGAGTAGTGGCAGGATTCTTGCCATGCAACCGGAGGGCAGCGGGTTTGAATCTGACCTTAGCCACTGTGTAGTGACATTTGGCAAGTTGTTCACCCTTAACATCTATGATTCCTCACTCTGTGAATGACTCAACGCTAGTTAACAACCATGAAATAATAATAATAATCTTGCATATCCTCTCGTTGGAATCAACTATTTTAACCTGAAGTATGGTTACATGCTGGGCAGGCATGCTGACAGAAGAGGTTCAATCCCTGTAAGAGCCTCTAAGGTCGATTCAACCTTACTCACTAGAGGGCGGTTGTATCATCTAACTGAGGAGCAGCATTCACTGCAAAGTAAAGTGCAGGCCTAGATGTTTGGCTGGCAACCTACTCTAGGTTAATGGTGTATGCCACCCACGTCGCTGTATGCCTAAGTGACTGGAGATAAGCACTGGCCCCTATGCTCAAATCTGGGCATGGAAAAACTTTACTTATTTTATAGATATGTGACAGAAACAGCTTCTAAAGCACTAATAGGCAACCAAGCAGTATCATCCAGAATAATAACAGTAAAATCTAGAACAAAATTTGGAAAAATGACAATAACAGAAGTAAATGCTCCCCTAAGTGACAGCTCAGAAGAAGAAACAGACAACTTCTCTGATGATTTGTAGTGTACAGTAAGTGCAGTGCCAAGATAAGACATGCTGGCTGTAAATAGAGACTGGAATACAAAAACGTGGGTAAAGTTTATGAAAATTTGGGGTGGTGGAAAAATATGGGATGGGAAATATGGGATGGGAAATATGGGATGGGAAATATGGGATGGGAAATATGGGATGGGAAATATGGGATGGGAAATATGGGATGGGAAATATGGGATGGGAAATATGGGATGGGAAATATGGGATGGGAAATATGGGATGGGAAATATGGGATGGGAAATATGGGATGGGAAATATGGGATGGGAAATATGGGATGGGAAATATGGGATGGGAAATATGGGATGGGCAAATCAAATGAAAGAGGAGAGTGTCTTTTAAACCAACCATTGCACTGTCAGTATTGAACACTTTCTTTGAAAAACAGGAAGACAAACAATGGATTTGGATATCCACAAATGGAACCATTAAGAATCTGATGCATTACATCATAATAAACAGAAGATGGAAGTCAAGTATGCGGAATGTAAAAGCCTGCTCAGACCCGATAAGATCAGACCACATGCTTGTTATAGTAAAAATTTAAACGGGACTAAGAGAAAGCAAGTGATAGGGTAATCTTTAATGTAGCAAAACTAGACGAAGAAGACACAAAGACAAAGTATGACCTACAACCTAAGGGAAAAACAAGAGATCGAGCATTTCCCGTGGCTTGGGCATGGAATTGTCTACCTCCATCAATACAGCTCTCTCCTCCGACTTTGGATACTTTTAAAGAGAGACTTAAAATATCGTTATATCGCATGATTTATTTGTAACTTTGTAATGTGTTCACACAGTTCGGTTGAACGAGTTACCACATTAATCAGTACGTTAATAATAATAATAATAATAATAATAATAATAATAATAACTTAACCCCTTAACTGGGCTACTATTTGTAACTCAATGTAAAATGGACGAGCGTTACTCGGGGCATCCAGTTAAGGGGTTAGGGAAAAATAAATAGTGCAGTAAAGATGCCGCAACATTTCTAATATTATAACAATCACTCAGAAGAATGAAAATAACAACCTGGAGAGAACAGGAGCAGGGTCTTCAGAGCCACGATTTCGTACGTGTCGACCTGATAACTACGCAAGAAGTTCGTGTAGTCAATCAGACGAACGGTCACTTTCTCCAGGTCCATCTTCCTTGCCAGTTCCATGGTTATCGTGTTATTCTTTCCGACGTGAATGGCGTTCTCCATTTTAATGGACCTCCAGCAACAGTTTATGAACAACATCTCCGACCAACAATTTTGAAGCAACAGAATCTGATCATCTGTCTGTGAACAAAGATCAAACAACACTCTTAGCCAAGTAACTTGTATCAGCAATAGTGCAGCCACTATGGGAGGGAGGATAAAGGGGTCGGGCCATCCTATTCAGGTCTAGACTAATTGTGAAACTCGTACAAAAACTATGAGAAAATTTATAATATTATAATTTTAATTTATAATATTATAATTTTATAAAATTTATATTGGCGATTGCCAATAAGTTACAACAGAGCCCCCAAAATTCCTCAAAATCCTAAATCTGAATTTTCTGCAGGGTCCCAGACCTCATTGAGGAGCTTATGACGCTCCCCAGAACCCCCTACTGGGATCAGACCAAGCATGCCTGTACAAGCGATAGTGCCTCTATTCTGTAACCCTGGCTAGGCTACCGATGTGCAGAAGGTGCAGATGGCCAAAAATCACATCCCCAATGGGGTCATCCCTGACTGGCTTGATGAAGGATTATCCCCATGTCCTGGCAAATCGGACATTGCAGACAATCCTCAAACTATTTAAGCCTGGTATCATTTACTATACGGCACACACACACACACTGTTGTTGAATACAGTACGTACTGTTGTAATTACAAATATAACTAAGCCTAAAATATAATAGTATTAGACAAGGGTTGAAGGTCTAGCATAGTAACCTCACAAGACCAGACCAGAGGCGTCATTTGGGGCTGGAGGTAATTAGAAAATGAAAATATGAATTTATAATGTAAGTGCAATAAAAATAAAAGGGTTGAAGGTCTAGCATAGTAGGAAAAAAAAGATTAATTTATGGCATGCCATGTCTAAATTAGTGGTTCTTAAGAAAATTTTAAACTAACCCAAAAAAGAAAAAACCAGGGAGGTGACTTAAAAAAAAAAAAAAAAAAAAAGCATTTTTTGGAATAGTTTTAAAAATTTCCAATTATAAAATTGTAAAAGAAAATTTTTAAAAATTTCTCGCCCCCCCCCCAAGAAAAGTGTGAAATGACGCCACTGGACCAGACTAAGTTATGGCATGCCATGTCTAGATCAGTGGTTCTTAACCGGGGGCACTTGTACCCCTATGGGGTGCTCGAAGGACATTGTGAGGGGTATGAAGAATAATCCGGGAATAAAGTCTGCTTTAAAGACTTACTACAATTTACTCTGTACACTGTACAAATACTGTAGACATTTCTGTACTAAATTAGAAATTCTAAAGAAACATTCCACTTTCTGGTCTGTGCACAATCTATGACAGATGTATGTTGCAGTTTATAATTTTTTTAATTACTGAGGAGCATAAACTTTTGCCCTGGGATAAGGTACACATGTAGGGGGTACTGCGTTCTCTTATACTTGTTTCAGGGGTACGTAATGAGAAAAAGGTTAAGAATCACTGGTCTAGATAGAACAATGTCAGACTTAATGAGATTTCATAGAATATGTAGGGTGTTTAATAAAGCTAATCAACACTGCACGGTCCATAATAAGCAGGCTTAAAAGAATTAGACCTGCTTTAGCAGCACCAATAGATCACAAATCAAAAACAAGAAAAGCTATGAATAAGATGATATACTTTCAGTGGCATGCCAAAGAGTGGTGGATGCCTGGGGCCAGAGTAAA
Organism: Metaphire vulgaris; assembly: GCA_018105865.1. NCBI lineage: Eukaryota > Metazoa > Annelida > Clitellata > Crassiclitellata > Megascolecidae > Metaphire > Metaphire vulgaris. The sequence continues at coordinate 9,569,926 of CM030865.1, read as the reverse complement.
TCTGGATGTAAATTCAGTGTTAGGTGTTAACAAGCAAAAAAGGTCGCCAAAATTTCGAAGTCCTTATCTAATAACGTAGATGCCCGGGGCCAAATTGATCATTTTTGAGAGTTTTCATGTAAAAAAGTCCCGGTATTGATGAGCAAAAAAGGCCGTGTAATCGATTTGGATGTGGTGGATGTCCTGGGTCACCGCCCCACCAGGCCCCCTCTGCACCCCACTGGATACACTCGCGCAAAATACACGCGAAATGGCAACGCGCGACACCTGAACTCTGCTGAAATCTGGTTGGTTGCGCGCCCACCGCACGATCTTGTAGAGACAATGGTCGATGAGATGAAAGAGCGACTTGAACGGGTCGCCGCTCTGGAGCGACAGCCGCGACTCGAGCTCCTCGTCATCGTCGTTGTCCATGAGCGCTTCGGCCGCCAACAGATCCTCGAGCGTCTGCGGCAGGGCGGCGGCGACGCGGCCGGGAGAAGAAGGCTTGTCTGGTCTAGGCACGGATATTAAGCGATCCAACGACGACGACTGCGACATCCGCTTTGACGGCCGAGGCGTCGCCGTCGCGTTGCCGTTGGCAGAATGCTTGACTGGGATCGACTGGGACGACGACACCGACGCCTGGACGACTCGGTCTGCATCGGCCGTCGGCGCTCGGGCGTAGCAACCCTCGTAGCTACTCCGGCCGCCGCGAGTTCTGTCGGGGCGGATCGCTGCAAAATTAGTCATAGGACAAAAGATCAATAATAATTAATATATTATGTAAACAATGCCATAAATTTATTAGGAAGAAAATAAGCTTCATTTCTAAACCATTTTACGCTAAATTCCAGCTTAACTCGCATCAAAAAACACTTCAAATTGTGTGATATTTAAAATGTAGGCATTCAAGTGAGGTGAACTGAAACCACAAATTCAGAAACAATGCAAAAAATTTGTCAGTATGTTGAATTTGTTTATATAAACTCATTGAAAGTGTAATTAACTGGGTCTTTGGGTCGCTAATCCCAAACAGCCATCACATAAAAATCAGAGTTCTCCTCAGGCATATAGCTTGATCTGGGTCACAGTAGAAAAGTGACCGTTCAAAACTTAATCCTTTATTACTCAAACAGAACAATACAACCAAACGATTACCAAAAGGATATATGATCAACAGAAAGTCAAGATACTTTAACCATAAAGAATGCACCCAGAGAAAAGTGCCAAATTGGTCCTTTTTTAAAAAGTGCCAAATTGGTCCTTTTTTAAAAAGTGCAAAATTGGACCCTTCCAAAAGTGCCAAATGGGTATTTTGTATATCAAGCAATCCCACACAACTAGATTTCAAAACTAATTTACCAAATTTACAACTAGATTTCAAAACTAATTTACCAAATTATTCCAAACTAGGATAATTCTCTAGAAAAGAACTTCTTTAAATCACAAAAACTCCTGAAAATTCCTCATTAGATTAAAACTTTTGACTAATAAAAACTTTATTATAAGATTATTATATTCAAGACAAAAATGTACAAATAATCTTAATTTCCAATAACTTTTGATTCGTATTTGATACGTAAGGTACCATATGTATTATTATTATGATGTGTTATATTTGACCTTGCGTTTTGCCAAGGTGGATTTAATAAAGCGACATTATTTTGTATTACTAAAATAATCACAATTTCAAATTCAGGTCCATACAAAACTCTGCACAGACCGAGTCCACAAAGACACGAAACCAAGACTGGATATTTGAAAAGCAAAACTGTTTTAAAGCAGAAAGGCAACACAAATATCAATCTTACGCCAAAATTAGAACAGACAAGGCCTGTTCAACTTTTCTTCGTAAACAAACTCAATGCCAAACACCACTAACCACAACACAGAAATTCTATAGAAATCTACTTTTCAAGAAATTCAGAAGCTTTGGAAATCTGGCGTCAAGAAAGAAAATGCAAGATGATTGACACCTTCCAGGCGCATTCCAGCCAATCGGCATTTGACGAAACGGCACGCGGGACACTTCTTCCGATTTGCGATGGCGATTGAACACTGTCCTCTGTGACGACAGGTGAACGACTTGCCGTTCTGAACGGTCCGTTTGAAGAAACCCTTGCAGCTTTCACATGAATAGATCCCATAATGGTAGCCTACAGTTGGGAAAAAATAACCAAACACACCGTCACAGCTTTTCATTTTACTGAGCAAGTACCCATCTTCAGCTTTTCCCATCTTCAGCTTTTCATTTTACTGAGCAAGTACTCTTCAGCCCATCTACTGAGCAAGTACCCATCTTCAGCTTTTCATTTTACTGAGCAAGTACCCATCTTCAAGTACCCATCTTCTTATGGCACCAATGCAAAAACCAAGGACGTGTAAATAGTTAACACCTGGACAGATAGTCTCAAATGGGTCAATACTGCTTGAGGTCAATGCTCTGTCTCTGTCTTTGTCTCTGTCTCTCTCTCTCTATGTCTCTGTCTCTCTCTCTTTCTGAGCCCGTGTGACACCTACAAGCATTGTGGCTTGAAATTTTAGATTTGATAAAGTAATATTCAGCCAGAGCACAGAGCAAAATATGGCAAATAAATGCATAAAATAAAGATGGTTTAATTAGAGAATTCAAACAAGGAAGCAAGTCTGTTTCTGCTGCTCAAACGTTCAGTAATATTTTTAAAGTGGAAAGAGAGGGCAGGCATAACACATTCTGTTCCAGTAATACTGCATAAGCTGCTGAGCTTGAAGCATGAATGATGAACACGAAAGCATCAAAAGCTTGAAAGAATATGTGGACCGAATTTACTTTTCACTCTCAGCTTCAGCTGTCCAATCACAAAGTTGACTTTCCTACACAACTCACTTTCATCCTCAACACTGTCCAAAGATTCTTCAAGTACACTGATGGCCAATTTTACATTGGAAGAAAATGATCGCTGAAATTTATCTTAACTCCAGGTCTTCACTCGAGTCATCAAAATAATAAGTCCTGACATGCACATAACTGCTCCTTTCAACAGATCCGAATACCGGGCAGCAGTGGCGGTTCCACGTGGGGATGAAAAAAATTTTTATTGGCCGGAACTTTTTTGAGGTTACATTTTTTCCTTGTGAAAACCCCGATTTTTTGGGTAAATGTCTAGTAAAAAATGCTAAACAATGATGGATGACCTTTTTGCCTGTCAACCTGATTTTTTGGGTAAATGTTCGTTCAAACAAACGCTAAAAAATTAGGGATAAAATTCTCTTTTTAGCCTTTTTGGCAAAGTTTATTGATTTTTCCTTCTCATTTTCATCCCCACCAACCTTACTGATTGAATTCATTCATCCCCACACCAAAGAAATGTCCTGGAACCGCCAAATGACAACAGGTGGAACAATTTTTTCTTCAAGTGCTACGATAACACTGAAGTTATCATTCACTATTAATGCTGGCAGCTAATTTTGGAATATTGTTGCAATTCAATGCAATTATGCAAATGAGCAGCTGCTGGTCCGTCAAATTGAATGCAAAGCCTCTCGGTAAGCCCTGCTCTTTTTCTAGTCTTTGTTGGAGGTCAGGAAGTGTGCAATCGTTTATTGTGTCTTTTTCAACAGATCATTCTCCAGTTGGTCTATTCATTGGGCCTCACAGAGATGATGACTAGTAGAGCTCTGTAGATGTAGTAGTTGCTTGTGATGCTTCTCATTCGGTCATGGACTATCCTGGAGCAGTGTTTATTCTAGGCCTTCTCTGGAAAGAATTTCCCCCAAAGTTTTAAAATTACTCCCAAAAATTTTTATATGTTGCATGGGGATGGAAATTCCCCCACCCCAAAGTGTGAGGATAGGGGGCTTTTATTTTTTTTGGAGAGGAGAAAAATGTAAGGATGACAATTTTTTGCTTGCCAGGGCATTTGAGAAGGGTTAAAAAATATTAGGGAAGTCGAAAGGATGACCTTTTTGGCTTTTCACCACATTTTAAAAGGAAGATAACCTTTTTTGCTTGTCAAGGTTTTTGGAGACTCAGACCTTGTCCCCTCCCAAACATTTAAAATTCCCCCTGTCAAGGTGGCTAGAATAAACACTGATCATGGAGCATTTGGAAATATTGTTGGCATCGCATCAGGCTTCAAAAGTTTTAGAAGAGGTGTTTCAGATTTTTGCATCAGACTCTCCCGCAAAATATTTGCATCTTCACGTTCTTGAACGAAGTCACTCAGCCAAAAATGAAGAGAACACAGCCGAGTATTTTGTTGGAACGAAATTTTTCCTTGGATTTGCATGAATCCACTTTCAATATAAATCTGGATTAGCCAACTGGAAAATAATTAAATGTAATTGTTTTCTCCATTTTCTGATGTGGTAGGATGACCAGAATATCTGCTCTTACATCCAATAACAGAACATTTATTGACCATCTTCAGTGGTTTATAATCCAAATTTGCAATAACTAGCATGTTTTACTTAGGTGTGTATACACTATACATATTTATTTATTTATTTTGCATATGTTTTACAGTTTTATACTGCTCATTAAGTCAATTTAGCCTAATATTTGACATACAGGCTTCAAATCTTTCAAACTACTGCAATGGATAAGGATACAAGTGGCCCTGATTCTGGCCCTTGACCTGACCCTGACCCAGTCCATGCAAGCCTCTGGGTAGCATAGCTGAGTCATAGCTCTGGCTGCAGTCAGTCAGACAGGGTGAACTGATTAGAACACAATAGTCTCATGTGGTATCCAGGCAAACAAAGGAGGCCAATGTAGTGGTGATGGGAGAGAAAGAGACAATAAAAAGATGGGAAGATTATAGAGAGGAACTATACCATGATTATAGAGGGGTAAACCTATAATGAGGAATAAATAGGGCCTCCAATAACTAAAGAAAAAAACTTAGGTTCTAAGCATAATGAAGAAAAACAAAGACCCAGGACCAGATGAAATAACAACAGATATGCTAGCAGTAGGGGAAACAGGAATGCAGAGGATAACAATGCTAGTAAATGAAACATACGAAAGAGGAAAAATACCAAAAGAATTATGCAGATCAGTATTTATTGCAATGGTCCAAAAAGAGTACAGAACAATAAGCCTCATAAGTTGTCAGACAGGGTGAAGCTTCCATCTAAAGTACCAGGCTGACCATTAAAGTACCTCTGAACGGGGCAAAATTAAAATGATGGGAAGATTATAGAGAGGATACCTTGCCGATTAGACTGCAAACTCTTGCGCCATGTTCGTCGGCCAATAACTAAAGAAAAAAAAATAACCTAGGTTCAAATGACAATGAAACTAAAAACAAATACCCATTGACTCAGATGAAATGGGTGATCGGTCTTTAGGGGAAACAGGAAAGCAGAATAACTCTGGAAATGAAACATCCCGTCAGAAATACCAAAAGAATTATGCAGACGTTGCCATTTATTGCAGAACGGTGTTTCAGGAACAATAGGCTCAAGACCTGGTTGTTTATGCCTCATAAGTCGTGTAATTGAAGCTTCCATTAAAGTGCACCTAGGAAATTAACTGTCATAAATCATATCAGATATAGAAGAACAATACAGGTTTAAAGAAGGCAATGGATGTAGAAATGCAGTATTTATACTAAGGATGATTAGTGAAAGATGTATAGAGATGCAAAAGGATATCAAGGAAGCATTTTTCACAATTGATGGAAGGAATGAAAAGAACATTGAAACCAGAATAAGAATGGCAAAGACAGCATTCACACAACTTAAAAAGATCCTCACAGACAAACACATTACAATTTACAACAACAACACAGCTCAGAATTCTTCAAAGCATTAACTTTGTCGACTACAAGCAAGCTTTTGATTCAGTGCAGTCCGATTGGCTGTGGCAAACAATGAGAAATTTCAGAATCGAAGAAAAATTGGTACTTTCCCGTTATCCAGACCCCAGTGAAGAGATATTAAAAAATTCTTTGTGGTTAGGGTGAGGGTTAGGGTTTTAGCCTAACCCTCACCCTAACCCTCACTCTAACCCTAACCCTAAACCTAACCCTAAGGATTTCTTAATCTCTTCATTGGGGTCCGGATAATGGGAAAGTACCGAAAAATTAATAAACTTGATCCAAACGGTTTACAGAAATGGAATCTACAAAACTTGAAATCGCCGACAAAATGGTTTTACCCGAGACTTTGTCACCACAGATTGGACAAGGAGCCGGTGCGTCGCCATTGGAATGTGCCTGGTCGCTGGGCGATCCATTCTGAACCGGCGAGCCAGAAGCCGCCTTCGACTGAACCAGCAGCGTCATGCCGTTCGAATTCAGTCCGCTGCCCATCACCTGGAATGGTCGACCAGCCTGATCCCACAACATCCCTTTCGCCGACGGCATATCGCCGCTTTCGCCCTCGCTCCGCTCCCCGGTCGACCCGCCATCCTCCATGTGATCGCCTCTGGTATAGTTCTGCACTATTATCAGAGTCTGTCCCTCCTAAAACATCAACATATTTGGCATTACCACCGGCAATATAAAACAAAACTAGTATAACACACACACACACAAAAATAAGGTTTCACTAAACATTCCCCAGGTGGCAGCAGCATTAAGTGACTACTTGCACATTCCTATAATGCAATGTTTAAACCTAAAGCTATTGAAACTATATTGTAGTGGTGTAGAGGTCAGACCACTCCCATCCCACAATATCTTTTACTTCCCACTTGGATTGCCACTATGAGCAGAGTAGGAGCCAAATCGTGCATTTCATATAAATAAAATGTTGCTACAGATCCCACTGTGGCCACATCCTCTACTCCAGGGGTGTACAACCTTGTTTCTTGGGAGGGCCACATGAGCAGTTTTACAAGAAACGGAGGGCCAGATTAGCGACAAATAAAACATTTGTTCAAAGTGAATAACTAATGCTCGATATCTCCAATTCAACATCGTACAAAATTCTCAAATTCTGGAATTGTGATTAGTTGTATAATGTATATTGTAAAAAGTAAAAATTTTTGATACAAAATCTTTTATTCTAGAACCTCAATTTAGTGATAAATCTGACATTGCTTTTGTTTGCACAAGTAGTCAGTATCTGCTCCGATGTTCAAAGTCACAATTCTTATCGTTGCTGCCAACTGTTCATCCATTAGAGAAGGTCCTCATTGTTGTCTGACAATACCTTGTTTCAAAGAATTTATGCAACAAAAACCCTGTGTCCACCAGCTGTTGAAAGAACGTTTTTCAACGATTTTACATTTTCTATCATGATGATGCTTATCATTATGAGCTGATAGACTGAATGCTTCACATGAAATTTTGACTAATTTCTGAAAGGCTGAGTGGGCCACATTCTGGCCCACGGGCCACGGGTTGGACATCCCTGCTTTACTCAAACTGCACACATTTTCCAGTTCAGCACTGGTAAAGATGTTAAAATCAATATCATTACAATATCTATGGCCATCATGCAAATGCAAATCTACGGTCTCCACAGGCTAGGCCAAGTCCTTGGTTAGGCAATCCTGATTTCATTTCAAATGTCTTTATAATAATTCTAAACATGCAGCAATACTTCATCTACTAGTCAAATACCCTCAAAAACACTAATTTATTCAGAGATGCTAAACATTCTGATCCAAGGCCTTGCAGAGAATCTTGCAAAAAATGGGCAGGTAAAGATGTAAAGATAGCCAGTTCAATTCCAATTTTCATGTATTTCCCATCAATTGCTTCGGTACTGGGTAGAACACCTGTTGTTTGCAGGTCAGAGAGAACTTTGCTCCATGGGCTACTTACTATTGATTACATCCTTGATGACCTCAGATTTATCCATGGTTTATCCTGCAACTAAATGTCCACACATCAACAATAAGGCTATATTAAGGCTAAATGGCAAGACATAAACCTTCCCAAAGGGTTCCCGCTGTTGCCAAAAGACAGAGACTCTTCAGCAATAGTTGTTTAAAATTAACCTTGAAAAGCAAAACCTCCACACACAGAATAAAAATGCTCTTAAAACCAAACCCAATTCAGGCTCTGATCTTTATAAACAATAACTTTTCAGTAGAAATAAAAAGACAAGATTGTTCTCAAGCCTTCCCAAACAGAATTTCTTTTAATTGGACTGCCACAACAACTGACAAAATTGAAAATCCCACACTGATTTTAGCCCCAGACACAATAATAACCCCTGTTCCAATGGCAAAAAATCTTGAATTTACTTTTGACTCTTCCCTAAATTTCGAACCTCGCATATCACAATAAACCGGTAAAAACCTGTTATGCTTAGGGTTGCCAGATATCCAAAGTCGAAATACGGGAGATTGTTTCCGTGATCAATGCGCCCTCTCCACGGTCCAGTTCATTGTGAATTATTATGGCTACAGCTATAACTACACTACAGTACTATAGAGCATAGACTAGGAAAAAGCAATAAACAACACTGTCCAATACACTGCATCATCTGCATGTAGTGAATCAATATTGCAAACAAGTTATAAGGAGCCTGGGGTTGAAATACAGGAGCTCCCGTAAAATACGGGAGATCTGGCAACCCTAGTTGCTCACATTCGAGATCTACACCGCCTTTGTACCTAACTTGATATTAAAACTGCTTCCACTATTGCCACTCCAATAGTTCACTCTACTGCAACTCACTGTTTCACAATCTTCCAAAAGCTTCCATATGTAAACTCCAATCGATTCAAAATGCTTTACCTTGTGCAGTTACCAAATCACCAAAATTCTGCCATATTACACCATTACTCAAATCTCTACACTGGCTGAAAATCGCAGAATGCATTAAATATAACATCATATGGATGACTTATAACTCACTTTATACATCAAAACCAGTCTACCTAAGAAATATGATAATCCCACAACATCCTTGATCCAAGCAATCTTCCTCTCATATCACTATCCTTCCTATTCTGAATCAATCACCTCTAAAAATTTGCAACCTTGCTTTTTCACATGTTGTACCAGAACTCTGGAACTCAATTCCAGCATCCCTCTGCTGTCTACACCATGGTCAAATAAAAAAATTCTGAGTCACAATTGCCTTCACTTCTTGCAACATCTCTTCAAGTTTTTCTTTCTAAACTCAAAGCATTTTTCTTCAAAAATCATTTCCTCCATAGCTGTAAGGTCCCAACCACAATGACCCTTTGGATTAAATGACCCCACATAAATGACCCTCACCTTTGGCTATAGCTACTTCATGCAAGATTTAGCACATAAGAATAAGGAGCTTGTGTGGTGCTGCTTTTGAAAGCGCTATAGAAATCCGCGAGATGCTACTTACTTACTTACTTACTTACTTAAGAGCCAATTGAAATATCTTGCTCATAATGGAAAACAGCCCAATATAAAACACATCTACTGGTACTTATAGGTAAAGGTAAAAGTATGTCCCGTACTCAAGTTTGAGTGTTTGGGTTCCGGCGCTTATCTCCAGTCTAGGCAATCAGCAACAGTTGGTGTAAGTCATTAATCTGGCATAGGTTGCCATTACTTCCCCAGACCCACGTTTTACCTCACAGTTTAACACTGCCCCTCACATTTACCATCGCCCTCTAGCGAGTAAGGTTCAGTTGACCTTAGGGCTTCTAAAGGTATTGAACCCACGACCATCTGCTCTATCGTTCAGCGTTGTTACCACTCTGCTAACTCCGTGCCCCACATCTGCTCAAACTCTGGCCAAATTATCTGCAATTTCCAGAAAACCTGTACCATAAACAAACTAGAAACCACCAGTCATGGGCACTAGTTGGAAAAAAGTAGTTACACTAAACTTTTTTAAACCAAATATTTGCAGTTAACCCCATAACTGGGCAACTATTTGTAACTCAATGTAAAATGGACGAGCATTACTCAGGGCACCCAGTTAAGGGGTTAAACTATTAATTTAATTATTAGTTGAAATTTTCAAAAAAGTTAAACTAAACTCTGTTAAACAATATCCAACTATCTTGCAACTTTTTGCAATTTCTTTTATTATTCGACTCCTTTCAAAGTAATAAAAGAAATTGCAGTGATCTATGAAGGCTTATGCAGGCAGTACTTGCATCAAACAATGTGATTAACTATCAGAAGGTTCAACAACAATGTAAGCAACACTAGTGTAATATTTATTGTCATGTTTCAGTACAGAGCACAAGAAAATGTACATATCCAACGTATCATCATGCATTAAATAAGCAGTAGTGTATAATTAAAAAATTGACAAAAATGTAGTTAAACTTTTAGTTGCAACTACTGTATGTTTAAAAAGTAGTGAAACTATTTCTGTAACTAGTTAAGAAAAAAGTAGTTAAGCTATTGCTTCAGCTAAATTTTTCCAGTCAAACTAATAGTTATAACTATTTTAGTTAACTAGTGCCCATCACTGGAAATCACTTTGTTGCCACTCAATTTTTAAAGCCATGCTCTGGCTTTATTCCATTTGCAGAAAGCTCACTAACAGCTTTTCTCAGAGGCCCAGCTGAATTCCACACTTTGCAGAGACACTGAAATATTTAGACAAATGCAGAGAAAATAGCCTAAAAGTTAAAAATGCTTCCCTGAGTAATGTATTTTTTCAATTTCCACTCAGATAAATTATGGCTTATGGGCCATTCACTTTTTCAAACCAAACAATTATTGACAGATGCCTGTAGCATCTATCACACGTTATACATTGTTGCCTTATACAAGCAAAAGCAAAAACTGCAGTTAGCATTACCATTACTATAGATGGGATTATATAAAAAGGGTCACTTACAATTACACTACCAAGGTGGAATGTTTTAAAAGGCATTTTAAAAACAGAAAAGATAATTTATATCATTATTTTTATCTTAAAGGCAGTTGAATAAAAAAATGAAATAATAGATGTTAAATAACTTCTTACTAAAATTTACAGACTGATCATAAAAAGCCGAACTTGTACTTTGAGTGTGATGACTGGCCTAGCCGCGATGTCACTGGCATTGGCGGTAAGCTCAGCGGTCGACCTCGGCAGGAGGGCTCCGTTGCTAGCACCCGCAGCCCCAGACAGCTGGGCAGTGATGACCTGGAGAAGATGGGGTGATATGCCACTGCCGCCATTTGCTGACATGGTAGACAATCATCTACATAAACACAAACACAACTCAAACCATCACTGCTGAGGCAAGTCCATTGTAAACACTGACCTTGCTTAAAGGTCAAGGTAAAGTTTGTCAACTACCGTATATACTCATAGATAAGTCGACTGTGTTTTAAGCGAATTTTAGAGCATAAATTTTTCGATTTATATGCGAGTATATATGGTAACTCTACATCAGAAAATAATCAGGCAGCACCAAGCTATTTGAAATGCTCAGCAGTTTACCCTATACCCTAGAGTAGGGGCAAGATGGTAGTTACCGTAAGTAGACAGGTCAAACACTGCAGGACAAACAGAAGCACAACCACACCCATCAGGAATGTCTCTGGATGTGGGTAATTTTAAAGAAACTGGGAGTAGAATAATAAAGTATGTTCTTACAGTACTTTCTATGTACACCCTCAGAATTGTGTGGAAAAATTATGGTCTAACTATATAACCACTTTTGATTTAGCGATAAACACTTCACTCTGTGCTAAGAGGAGAAGCATTGCTTAGAACAGTAATTGAAGGATGTATAATAGGAAGAAACACAGAAGGAAGACCAAAGAGAATGCTATTGGACTGGATGATGAAAACAGATGCACAGCGTCACAATACCTATGCAGAAATCAAATCGAGCTTTGTATCTAACCATGACAAAATTCTTAGATCCTGATACTTCCTGTCCTAGAATGGTCTGTGGTGCCACTAGGGTTGCCAGATATCCAAAGTCGAAATACGGGAGATTGTTTCTGCGATCAATGCGCCCACTCCACGACCCAGTTCATTGTGAATTATTATGGCTAGAGCTATACTACACTACAGTACTATAGAGCATAGACTAGGAAAGAGCAATAAACAACACTGTCCAATGCACTGCATCATCTGCATGTAATGAATCAATAGTACAAACAAGTTATATTAATTAATATTAGTATCACAGACCTCCTAGCAGGAGACTGGGGCTGAAATACGGGAGCTCCCGTATTTTACCGGAGCTCCCGTATTTTACCGGAGATCTGGCAACCCTAAATGTGCCACACATCAATCCAGACATATCAAAAGAAAAAAACTAACCTAGAAATTTAAAGGAAACGATGGCACTACTGCCTCTGGTAAACACTGCAAGCCCTGAGTTTAAATTGTGGACAAGCCTAACATTGAACTACAAACCGGATTTGCAACAGCCCTATGCAAATGAATTGCACCTAGATGTAATGGATAATTATTATATACGGGATCCAACAGCATCTGACTACAGGGCGGGAACGGAAGTTTCACATTTCTTGCCCTCGGTAAACAAGGGTGTCCACTGTCAAAACATTCCCCCAACCCATAAGACAATGCACAAAGCCTAAGAGCCGCAACTACCGGTACTTGTGTATAACCAGCGGAGTAACATGTATTTAGTGATAGTGTTATCAGGAAACAAAAAGCACTGGAGACTGTGGCTAGTACAGTAGTTCACTGTCGGTTAAGTCCAGGTTTAAGCTGGCAAAAAGCCACAAAGTTATAAAGGCAGGAATAAATAAATAAGTGTGCATAAGCCAATATGCAAGGGTCAGTGTGGGGCACAACAGAATGGGGAATGAAACACAAAAGAGCCCCAAACTGTAAAGGGCAGAGAACTTTGGAGAGATGGCATGGACACAGCTGGAGGACAAAGACCTGACCTAGTTGGATAATAACATTAGTAAAGGGGTGAGAGAGACAGTTAGAAACAGTGGGGAAGGACGAAAAATACAAACCAGGTGAAAAACGCTCTTAGCATAGATTTTTAAAAGTAGAGAACAGTTTAAATAGATATCTTGTAGACAGAGGAAAAGAGTTGGCCAATCTCAAATGTGTCATATATTTATAGACCGATCATAAATTTGATCATCCTTTTAACTGTAAGTGCAATATCTCTCAAAGTAATTTCTTCACATCTTAAACGAAAACCTACATTCAGATAACAGGCATCTATAGTATCTATCCCTTGTGAATATTTAAAGTAAGTAAGCATTCTTCAAAATGTCAATTTTAAAAATTATTTGATAAAATCTTCTGCCCTACAGGAAGATTCAGACTATGAACCCCTTGCAAAGAATGCCAAATGGAAGTTTGAAAATTTAAGTTTTTAGTCTACCAACCACCACCATAGGTAAAAAGTATGGGGTGGAAGTGAGTGGTACAAACCCTCACTCATTTATAAATGCATCAAACACTGGACAAATGGCTTCATGATGCATGGACAACTTAAAATAGCAAGTGTAAACTGAAAGTATGGCTTATGGAGAACAATTTAACATGAAAATACATAACCACAATTGGCACAAATAAATTGAAAAACTCATAAAATGTGGCATTTCAAAGTACTGGTTAACCAAAGTTATTCAGTTCAGGATAAATTTGATATTTGCAGGAATGGTATGAGCAACAACTTCTTTCCTGCAGCACATATTTCACTGACAAAATACTAAGGAAAAGATGATGCCATAAAAATTATATTTTTAGTAATATTGTGCATATAGCACTCGTGTTAAACAAATTGTATCGAACTCAGCAGTATAACAGCTATTAATAACAACTAATAACACTGTTATGGTCATAACTGGCTACTAACTGCTCCAGTTCCCGGTGTTAACCACCAATAAATACCCAATTTCTACCAGCCGCTGATAATGTCAGATACCGGTAACTATCCAAGCTTATAGCGGCCATAAGGTCAATGTTCATAAACCATCCAACAGCCTCTATGATATGGGGACAGATAACTAGCATTGGCATGACGCAGGCAACTGGGCCAAGGCTGAATGGAATGCAATGGGAAATAGATACACAAGGCAGAGTTATCTCCAGACACCTTCAACTACAACAACACAACTAAAACAACACAACACACCACACACTAATAAACAAAAACACAAGGTCAGACTATTTTTTCAGTCATCACCATATGCCAACAACTAAGCATAGAGAAGTTAGAAGTGTGTGTGTGTATATATATATATATATATATATATATTTATATATATATATGTGTGTGTGTGTGTGTGTGTGCATATATATATAACTAAGCAACATTACAATATATATACACATAGATGCCCATCTGGACAATCTGCACACACATACAAATCCTCTAGGAAATAAGTATGGAGGACATTATATTTATAATATATATATATATATATAATGGATTATATATATATATATATATATACCGGATACCTCGCCGAAGACTGCAAACTCTTGCGCCATGTTCGTCGGCCGACAGGCCTACGCTCAAATGACACGAAACTACTAGATACCCATTGCACTCGGAGCAAAATGGGTGATAGGTCTTTTAGGGCAATTTGACCGAATCTCTGGAACTCTCTCCCGTCAGAACTACATGACGTTGCCATTTCTAGAACGGTGTTTCTAACTAGGCTCAAGACCTGGTTGTTTATGTAGCAGCAGCGCATTTGTTCTCTAAGTGCGCCTAGGAAATTAACTGTCATATCATATCATATCATATATATATTAGGGTTGCCATATCTCCCGTATTTTACAGGAGCTCCCGTATTTCAGCCCCAGTCTCCCGCTTCCTGGACGGATGCCTCGCGGGAGACCAAATCTCCCGTATTTGGCTAGGCCAATAGACTTCACTGAGGCGCAGTTTAAAATTGAAACAATACTAAATTTTTCTGGTGTAATAAAACATAAAACGTAAAATAAAAGTCATTAGTACATACAAGACATGAAGCGATCATCTTAGGTTTAATGTAAACATATCACCTTCAAAGCCTGTTTAAACTCATATTCTAAGGAATTCTAAGCAACTGCCGGTAATATTTTAAAATATTCCGCACCTTTTTGTATAATTTCGTACAATTTACAACAAAAACAAGAGAATTCAAATCAATGTGGTCCGTATATCAACTTTTCAATATTGCCACGTTTTGGCGTTAAACTTCACGTAATTTAAACTGTGTAGCGCCTTGATTAACATTTGAAAATTTCGATTCACCGCTTGTCTGACCTACGATCTAGAAATAATGGAAATACCATATTGCAAACGCCACTGAAAAACGCAATAAAATAAAAACGTAAAAAGTTAAAAACTTTAAAAAAACGTTTGCAACATCTGTGTATACATAATATCTGTATATATATATATATATATATATATATATATATATATATATATATATATATAATAGAGATAATGAGCATATATAGCCTATACATATTATGAATAATGTGATATCACCATGATATCATAGGCTTTTTACTTCAGATGTATTAACCAGTTCTAAGTGATTTTTATAGATAGATTGATTTTATGGTAGCTTTGACATTACCAATGGCTGCCAACTAAGGTACTTACTGCAGCAAATCAGCAGGTACTAGAGTTCAAAGAAAAGTGGAATAATTGGATTGAGGCATATAAATATGAGTGATATAGCACCATAAATTAAGAAGCACACAAATACAACAAGGTGTGTGTGTGTGTGTGTGTGTGTGTGTGTGTGTGTGTGTGTGTGTGTGTGTGAGGTCTGGACTTGCAGTGTAGTATTTCGAGCATATATTCACTTGGCCAACAACGTAAAAAAAAACACCAGTTCTATAATAATATAAATCAATACAACAATAAAACTGATCAGCCATATCCATAAGATGTCTCTGTACAGTATTTCTGATTGACATGTCATCACATTGAAACCTGCCTGCCAGCTGAATGAAATCAATAATTATTCTCAGGCCTATATAAATGCCCACATTCATACCTGAACAGAAATAATAGAACTACATTACCTGTATCCACAAGTAACATTGTCCTCACTAAAATACAACATTGCCAGACAGGCACATAGAGAGACAGACACATAGACAGACAGACACATAGACAGACAGACACATAGACAGACAGACAGACAGACAGAATAAACTATAATGCATGCATTTATATAAGCTATAATGCATACATTTTTAGCCACAGAAACAATTATCGATAAAGTACGCAAAAGGAGATTAAATTGGTTTGGGCATGTTAAAAGAATGGACAACAACAGATGGGCCTACAAAGCACTGCATACGCACAAAGTAGAAGGAGATAGAGGGAGAGGAAGACCGAGAAAAAGGTGGATGAATTGATAACATCAAGGAAGATCTGGAAGCAAAGAACACATCTATTGTTGAAGGATGCAGATTAGTGCAAGGTCAAGCGAAGAGGAAATGTTTCCTATCTAACTATTGCCGTCACGAAGGCAGAAAGTGAAGATGATACATTTATAATGTTATAAAATAAAGCATTTTCCTTTTGAAATGCAATTTAACTGAATTCTTATATCATTAAATGCCGTGGATTGATAATTATCAATGAGCAAATTAAGTAACTGCCGGGAAACAGCACAAGTTCCAACCCATTACCCAGAAGTTCCAACCCATTACCCAGAATGCAAAGCTGTGCTTATATAACTCACACAAGCATCCTTTCTCCCATAAAAACACATCCTGTCTTTGGTTAAAACTAATCAAATGCACAGACCAGACATGGTAAATGTTCCTAGTATTGTGCCAAAGTTGGAAGTTCTAATTCATTCGATGTGCCAAACAACCTATCAGAGAGACAGCCTTGACTGCATCATAGTCAAACTAAACAGTTGCTTAGGCAAAAGGAAAAAACTTCCATTTTAGAATATTCTCTTATTTAAAGTCTGGAAGGTTCATGAGCCCTTACACCAAAGATGGCAATGAGTCACTCAAAATGACCCGCGTGATCAATTGAACCCGTGACCTATGACCCACGTGACCAGTAGGGTCACTGACAATTAAACACCAATGATAGTTTTAACACCATGCAAAAACCAACGTTGAGTATAGAACATTGTACAATTGAATATCACAGAACAAACCAATCCAAAATTAGACCAACACAACATCGGGTAGACCCAAAGATTGCATTAAAAATGTGAGTCAATGGGTCCTGACCAATCTGACCCATGAGTATTGATGACCCATTTGACCTATGACTAATTAGCCATGTCCACCTCACACTATCAATAGAAGGGACTGGTGTAGCGCCTCTACAAACACAGTAATTAATCAAGACTGTTTAATACTAATTGCCTTGGTAATTAATTCTTGTTGGTCTTCCCTTGCCATTGAAAATCATTATGTGCATCACGCATCACCATCACGTATAGCAGGCATGCCTTAGATGCTTGACATGAGCAAGGGTGCAGTTTAACATTCACACAAGCTGCATATTCTGCCCTACACCACACACACACACACTGTCATTACCAGAAGCCTGCCATAGTCTCAGGCTAATATTATTGGTCGTTGAGTATTAGCCTGGACCACACATGTTTATCTGCCGGTCAAGTTCAAGGTGCATGGCAGTCTATATTACAACCGACCTTCAAAAGAGACAAGAGACACCTACAGATAAAAGTGAACTTGAAACCATGTACCTATCCAAACAGGTCTCTTAGCTCTCAGTGTTTCCTAAACCGTAGGTCGGTAGGTGGCAGGGATCAGTCCAATGGGTCGAGGGGTAGTGTGAAATTAGATTCAACAGTGTCATTTTCTAGCCAACATCACAATGTCACTAGCTTCGCAAAGTTGCAAGTAGGTTTTGTTTTAAGAAATCTATATACAGTGGATCCCGCTTAATCGCACACTGCTTAATTGCATAACCCGCATAATCGCATAACAACATAAAAACCCGAACCAGTGTTTTGTGCGTACAATTAATTATCAGACGTCCAGGCTATTCGCATAGCCCAGTTAATCACATAATCAAGGCTTGCACGGCACCTATGCAATTAAGCGGGTTTCACTGTACCTGCAATCCATTCAAAGTCTATATTAAAATTACTCGTGTTTTATCCACTTTTAAATGACACAACGTTTGCAGGTTTGCCACACATTAAAAAGCCGCTGAAGATTGCCGGTAGATTGCAGGCCCAAAAGTTTCGAGAACCCTGTATTAGCTAATAACTCTGCCTGAAGCCTATTATGGTATAACATATCAGCAACACACTGATCTTGCAATCAATATTTAACTTTTGGGGTGGGGTTTAGTCAATGCCAACTTTCTGGCAGGGGTAGAAAATTTAGTCTTCAACCATACAACTATTTACAAGAGGCCCAAAACTTTGGGAGGGGTAGACAGAATTATCTTCAAAAAGTAAACACATGGAGCACAATTTAAAACCAATTGACAATGGTTTCAATTCAACAGCAAAATATGTTCCTATCTGTATTTAAATGTTCCATATGGCGGAAAGCAAGGGCATATCGGATTACCATACAATTGAGCATTACGCAATCTGTTTAATCACAGAGAAGCTGGCTGGCCCCAATTAAAACACTGTGAAAGCAAATCCCCTCTGTCTCCCTTCTCTCTGTCTGTCTGTCAGTCTCTCTCTCCATCTCTCTCTCTCTCGTTTCTCTCTGTCTCTGTCTGTCTGTCTCTGTCTGTCTCTGTCTCTGTCTGTCTGTCTGTCTGTCTGTCTGTCTGTCTCTCTCTCTCTCTCTCTTGTCTGTCTCTCTATATCTACCTATCACTCTCAATTTCTTCTCTATCTCACTCTCATCTTGGAATGGAACCGGTCATTGGGGCTGCGTGGTTCTGCCATTGAAATGAACGACAACGGGGAAAGGCTGACCATGAGTCGGACTTCAGTGTCGGAAACACATTTTCCAACTCAAAACGCAAGACGATACACAAAACAACATGGACATCGCCTGATGGCAAAACGACAAATGAGATTGACTACATCTGCATAAGCGGTAGACAGAGGTCATTATTAATGGATGCGTGCATTTAGATAAGCCGATGTCAGGCAAAAATATGATTACGGCCCCGAAAGAGGGAAAGAGGTCGAAGAAGACTCAGCAGAGATTAGACATCTTCCACAGACGATGCCCCGATGCCTCCGCCAAATCCTAGGAGTGACATGGAAAGATCATATATGCCCAGTAAGGAAGTTATGTGACTAACTGGCACGGACACTCACTGCACTACACAGTAAACCAGGGCAGACGCAGATACATTGATCACATCTTGGAATGCCACCGTCAAGACCCGCCGCTTAAGCAGTGGACTGGAGACCAGAAGATGGGAGAAGAGGCAGAGGAAGACTGAGAAAAACATGACAAGACAGCCTGGCAGATGACATGAAAGAGATGGGGCAGGAGATAGCAGCCGAAGCAAGAGAAGTTGCCAGTAACCAGTGGCGGCTCCACAAGGGGGTCCCATGACCCCCTATTGAATGCCTGCCCCCCAGTGACCCCCTGTTTGGACCCTATACTTACTACTACATGCCTATCAACAAATGGTTGGCCCCCCACTGCCAGTAATCTGCCGGCTGGAGAAGACTCTTCAATCTTCCCCCCAATGTTCCAGAAGGGATGTGAGGATCTAAGTCTAAGTATCTCATTCTTGTCTGTCTGTCTGTCAGTCTGAAGTGTATATAGTGCTCAGAATTGAGTCAGTCTGGATGCATGCTGACAACATGTCATTAAGAATACAAATTCCAAACTGAAAAATTATGTTGGCATCCACAGTTATGGAAAAGATCATAGGTTGGTCATATCTAGCACAACAGCAGAGGGAGAGTCATGTGCTTCATTACAAACAGGCTTGATGTAAAAATTTTAAACAGCAGAAAATCATAGTAACTTCTTTATATTACTAGTATTACCAATCTTTCAATTTATACAGCATCGTCAATGTTGACGATGCTGTATAAATTAAAAGATTGGTAATACAGTGAAACCTGCTTAATTGCATAGGTGCCGTGCAAGCCTTGCTTATGCGATTAACTGGGCTATGCGAATAGCCGGGACGTCTGATAATTAATTGTACGCACAAAACACTGGTTCGGGCTTTTATGCTGTTATGCGATTATGCGGGTTATGCAATTAAGCGGTAAGCGAGTAAGTGGTATCCACTGTACCAGTAATAGAAGAAGTTACTATGATTTTCTGCTGTTTAAAATGTATTCATTGACAATGCTGTATTCATTGACTAGTTATAGCAAGAACACCATGACAAGAACACTGTATAACAATGTTTCAATGAGGGAAATACCTTATCTTCTTCCTATCTGTAGATATTTTCTTTCAAGGGGATTCCTGACCTCTGCTTATTGGCTCAGCCCCAATGGTCACCCTTAACTAACTTGAAAGAAATATGGAATTTTAAGGGTAAATAAACATTATCCACATCTAGTTCATGTTGATACAATGTCCGGCTTAAATTCAGATGATACATGTAGTATTCACTCTACACACTGAATTTGTCAAGCTTCAACATGCATGCATGTATATATTATAAAGAATACAATACATATGTAGACACGTTGAAACCTGCATCACATGAATCCATCATCAAATTTCAAGCCAACTACAGTCAAGTCTTTATATATCGAAACCAAATAAAATGTTAAGCTTCTAATGTTAATTCTACACAAAAGCACAAAATGTACCTAAACAACCAAATCAAATAAATTGGATTCTTCAAATTTCGACGACAGACAAGACAATACATTCATGATGCATTAACAGATTACACACTGCTTCTGTTAAGCAGAGCAAACCTTCCAAAGCCATGAATCAATGATTTTCCCACTACAATTTCACAGCATGAAAAACAAAACCCCAGCAACAGAGTATGGACCACATGGGTCTCATTAACAAAAATCAATCAATCCTCCTCCACAGAACTGGAACACTACTGGCACAGGAGCAACCACAAGCACACACAACACCCTAGGCATGCCTACAGCAAACAATGGATGTCCTTCACAGAGGGGGGCAGGGTGCAGTGCTCAGCTCCTACCAGTCCATTACAATGCCCAACAGTACCAATGGCCTTAGAGCACATCTCCCTCTAACCGCAGCTGAGTCAACAATGCCGTGCAGTGATAACTGCAGACCTATTGCTTCTGCAAATACAGGTCTACTGTTTCCTGGCATTCTGGGTCAAGATAATCAAGAGGCATTCCAATGGTGGGGCAACCATGACCCTCCAGAGGAACACTATACTGACTGATTCAAGTACAGTGGATCCCACTTAATCTCGCATACCGCTTAATTGCATAACCCTCATAATCGCATAACAACATAAAAACCTGAACCAGTGTTTTGTGTGTATAATTAATTATCAGAAGTCCCGGCTATTCGCATAGCCCAGTTAATCGCATTAACAAGGCTTGCATGGCACCTATGCAATTAAGAGGTTTCACTGTATAAATGATTTGCAGTCAAGTACAATCTACCTCAAGCATTGTTCCTAAAAGGCTGAGCACAGTCTGCGTCCAGAAATAACTTCTCCAATAATCCTACTTTCACAGGAATGCTGCATGCTGACTTGCATAACCCACAGGCAGGGTTTAATCTAGGCTGTTTCCGGGAAGGAGAATTTCCCTTTACCCCGAAAATTTCAATTTCCCCCCCCCCGGAAATTTTGGCATACTACATCAACTAACAGCAGCCCCATAGCTGACTTCCCCTAGGCCTTGTCAGTTCCCCCTGAGTCCAGAGTCTAGATTACCCGTGAACACTGTCAACAGGCATTATAAAGCATCTCTAAATGACGTCAGATAACGAAATTCCTTTGTAAAGGAATTCAACTGCATAAAGTTCATTTTACCCTTTAAAGGGGCACGTGGAAATGTCCACACTACCATATGGTCAGGAAACCACAGTACACCCTATGTCGGTGACCCCTACACTGACAATTTGGCATGGATCCCCATCCCCCAGCTGCTCTAGGCAATTTCTTTAGGTCATGGTCATAAAGTAAGTAAAGTCAAATCTCGTGGATTTATATAGCACCCTGGCAGCAGCAGCACAACAGTAGCTGCTTATTCTTAGGCACATGCCAAGAATGCCCCAGTCTTGACTAATCAAGATAGCCTGATAGGTCAAGGCCCTGGTCACATGACTTTTTCCTGTATGTAAAGTCAGGTGACATCGTATATGAACCAAAGGTTGGCAATATCTTTTAGGTGCATAATTAGACAGCATTTTGCATCTATGTTGTTCCTGCATATATACTAATCTATGCAGTGACTTTTACCACTTGATTCTTTATCTGTCTGCGGTACTTGTCAAAATTCAGTCCTTCTCAACTTTCTGATAATGTTCTTTGCCAAAAAATCGGTGCTAAGTTTGCCTTTGAAAGCATTTAATAGTTTAAGAAGCATTCTTGACAAATTGATTAATGTAATAGGCTCACCAACTGTAATCTATTCATTATGATCACTTAGAACAGATCTCAAACCTATTCAGCTTATACAAATATATGAATGCTGATACTATAATATGCCTTGTTGACTTAATTCTGTCTGGTATAAAATTGTCCTTCATTTGTTGTACCGAATTGCTGCTTTACTTGCAAGTACCAGTAGTACTTTTAAGAAACAGCAATAATAACAGTAACTGTAACAGTAAAAGTAATAATAATAATAATGACAATAATAGCACCCAACAATGAAATACAGAAGAAATAAAACAAACTATTATTATTATTATTAGTAGTAGTAGTAGTAGTAGTATTATTATTATTATTATTATTATTATTATTATTATTATATGCAACAACATAATTCAATTAATAACTATCAATTAATTACTTAATTAATAATTATATTATTACATAATAGCAATAACAATAACAATAGTAATAATGATGCAGCTTATTATATAGTGTCATAACAAACAGGAAACTGAGGTTGTATAGAGCAAATGTGCTAAATCCTCCCTAATGTGTTGTTTACGGAAGGACCACTTCTCATGGACTCGACGCCAGTTTCTTCATGGCAGCGAGTTCATTTTGTCATCCAAATGGATTTTTAACATCGCCATTTTGACCTTCATTGACACGTTAGTGCTGTCAAAGCGCTTTTGATTTTAGTATTAACTATGTTACGGCGCTATAAAAATCGTCCAGGATAATAATAATACTGTAGTAATAATAATAATAATAATAATAATAATAATAATAATAATAGGCTAATAATAATAATAATAATAATAATAAATGACACGTTGGTAGTCACTGAATTATTGTAATAAGCCAAGTTTTTACTTCTGATGTTCTTGAATATCACTTGTTCAATTTTCAACATTTTAAACTGCTAGTAAAGCTAGACTGCTACTTTCAACTGAAGACATTTTCAGTGGCTATTTGGCTGATTCACAATGCATCATTGAAATTTCAGGATTAGTTTGTAGAGGAGCAGAACTACCGGTAATCTTCTGGTGGATGTTTTTTTTCAGATAAAGGACTTAATAATAATAATAATAATAATAATAATAATAATAATAATAATAATAGGACTCTAATGGGCTTTAGATTAGGATTTGTTAAAATCAAAAGACCAAACAAAAGGCAGCAGGGGGAGAAAATTAATGAAAAATTAGGCCATAAGGTCATCACTTTCCACAAATCATTTCAGTCATAGGTGAATGTCACAATAATAATAATAATAATAATAATGTTTGATATCTCTTTTGTTGTTGTGATTTTTCTTTTGGTTTTGCCGCTTGGTGTCTCATCACATCATTAATTAATTGGTCACCTGTATGTTCTGTGCACACCTGGATTCCCTGCCATTTCTGCTGATTCAATTTCCATTTCACACACACCTAAGCTGACAATGTCTATGTCATCATTAAGAGATCGGCTAGCTAATAACATGTGATGGATGAATCCAATAACTGACTCATTATGATACCAGAAACCAAACGAGAAAGATTAACATATTCCTTTGGTTTGGCAATGATCTCACCTCAGACTCAAAATTTCACTTTTTGCGACCATAAGCACATAACCATAATGGCGCTATAGAAGTTCATGGATTGATTGCATCTGCCAGACACTCAGAAACTGCCTTAGGCTTAAAGACATTATTGTGAAACAAACTTCTTTCAACAGAAATATAATGCTGATATATCAACAATGTCATTTAAATAATTAATACATTTCAAAAAATTTAAATCACTATTTTCTGGTATTTATGCTGAATACATGCTCCATCAAATATCAAGTTTTCAACTCGGGTGTCTAAATAATTTAAGATTCGTTGGTATTTGATAGTAACACTGGAAAGTTCGGTCATTTTATTGGCAACTCTCACAAATAAGTTGAAATTGAAGGACAGTCCCAAAATAGGGGTCTTGGTTTATTGGCTAATTACTAAAATAGTAGCAATGTGTTTCAACAACAGACAAAAAAAACATTTGCTAAAAGGATCTGCCAACAGTAACTAGATATGTCAGCCATTTGTAATGGGGTCCCAATTAGTGAGTAAAATAAGTGAGGATGTAGACAGACACAGTCAAACATAAGCTGAGTTTTTCTGGCCAGAGAGAGAGAGAAACAGACAGACAGACAGATTTGATGCTCTACAATGACATCTGACTTTGATCTATGATGCAGCAAACATAGTAGTCCTTTGTCTCCATTCCTAACAAAAAAATGTCAACCAGAATCATGTATGTACTTGCATTAAGACTTGGTGCATATTTTTGTGGTATGCGCCACATGCAACATACATCTTGCAGTGTTTGATCTGATGGGGTTTGGGGGCTTTACTGCCCCACTGGTAGTGGCTGTTCCCTGGCAGAGGTAAAAAAATTTTACCTGCTCAACCGTATTGGATGTCAAAAACTTCAGGGCA
This sequence comes from Metaphire vulgaris, assembly GCA_018105865.1. Classification (NCBI taxonomy): domain Eukaryota; kingdom Metazoa; phylum Annelida; class Clitellata; order Crassiclitellata; family Megascolecidae; genus Metaphire; species Metaphire vulgaris. The sequence goes on along the minus strand of CM030865.1, from coordinate 9,545,204 downwards.
GGAGCAGCGTAAACCACAAATGCAGTTTCAAAACCAACTGTTGTCATTTTAGTGCAGCCCCCCCCCCATTTTGAGCTTAATTTTGCATAGATGCATAAGATTTGAAAGATGTATTCAAATGAAAAATGTGCCTGGTTTATTAGTGTTTTAATGTGCATCCGGTGTGGCGGCAACACCTGACTCTACTGCTATGTGATGAGGTCATGAGGGCCGACGATAATATGAGCCGGTATTTATGCATGCTGAAAAAACACAACAAAAACATAAAGGCAAAGATGACTCAAGTGTAGATCACTTGCGAGATACAGTAAATCCTCATTAACATGAAACTCAGGAGACCATAAAAATGCCAAAACTTTCCCCGGACTAAATAAAATATGGCAGAGGTAATCTAACCGGCTACTGCACAGAAGGGTCAACATTTTCAGTCCTTAACGAAATCAAATGAGTCTGGAGAAGAAACAGCCCAAAAGTTCCTGTTGAGTCCAGAGTAAGAACCCTTTACTTCATGGTTGATGGTCCAGTGCAATCCACTTACCAATGGTCTACTGTTAAAAAAGTCTAAGCCCTTCCCAAGCTCCTACCACCTCCCCCTTTGGTTTAAGGTATCACCTATTAAAAAAAGTTTGTGTGCACTAGGGGTCATTGTTATCTGCGGCCATGTTAATAGGATGTTCTGTATATATCTATTACCATTCAGTCAAACAATTTCAAATACTTCATAAGCCACTCGAAGAAAAGCTATAGATGTGATAAAATCTGAAGTTGACTTTTTATTTTAATTAAAAGCAGATAGATGCACGCTTGCTAATTACCGTCGGCTGGGCACTTGTGGAGGCCTCAAAACGGCGCCCAGCACAGCATGGGCTAATGTGCAACTTAAAAAGTCAGCGGCGACGACGGCAAAAATCAATGGTAGATTTCGAGCATGACTTGCAAATTTACTGACAACAAATTCAGTACAAGGTCACAGACCAGAAAGAAATTCTTCTTTGCAAGTGAATCTTATAAACACAACTCCCTTATTCCTTTACAGACTACCCAAGTCAGTGATATGCAGCCAAGTGTATGGATAATAATCACTATGATAACTTTTATCCTCTTGTCTTCCGGCTTGGAGTAACAACAGAGCATTCCATTGCCTACAATGAACACAGCCAGACTAAAACAGCCATCAGGCTCAATATGCCTCTTTCCGTGGTTCTTACTCCCATTGGTCAATTCATTTTATGTATGTCTAAACTTCTAAAGGTTCCATCCCAAGACTGTTTAATGCCTTGGTTCCATCCATGACCTACTTTGGGTCCTGTCCCATCTCAACTAATCCTCAGACCTCTGGTTGCTCCTTAAGGCTTAAAGCTATCTAGCCAATAATCTCAGAGAGCAATTACGGTACCTTGGACACTCGGCTCTAGGAGAGAGAAAGAGAGAGAGAGAGACAGACAGACAGACAGACAGAAGACAGACAGTTCATTCATTGGAAAAAAGTAAAAAGTGATTGGGAGGTCACCTACAAATTCCAAGGTAATTTCAATCACCCCTCAACGGCTGGCTATTTCATCATGGACTACTATAGTAGTCCATGTATGTATATATATATACATATATATATATATATATACATATACATAATATATATATATTTATATATATATATGCACACACACACACACCTCCTTAGCCAGGTGGCCATATTCATCCCTTTCCTTCCTCCATCCATCCATCCACAAATCATTATCATTCCATCTATCTTTCAGTTCATTTGTTCATTTATTCATTCTCTACAACACATTCATTCATTCATCCATCCACTCAAACTATCCTAGAAATGGGACCAGGCCTATCTAGAATACAAGCAAACCATCCCAAGGATATGTCAGAAGTAATGAACATACTGAAAAGCATATCATGGGAAGATCAACACCTCAACAATTCGATAATAATGAAACAGAACCACATCTCAACAGTGTCATAACTAGAAATACCCGATGACAAATACAGTCAAACTCACTTACTGTCACTCCCACTGTCATGCCACTTTACATGGTTCTATTCCACAACATGTACTAACACACTGTAGTGAACCAGGGCACATTTGTAGGGGGAAAGGGGGAATCTCCCCCACTGCCCAACTGCATCCCCCCACCGCTACATCCCCCCACTGCTACATTTCCCAACAACTGCATCCCCACAAGCTTGAACATATTATCCCCCACTGCTCCATGTCACAGTAACAGTAACAGCAGCTCCTGTAAATCTGAGAGGATCTGAACCATCCTGCTAATGAAATATTAATTAATCACACTTGACTTGACTATACACCACACAGCTAATAGGAAATCTTCATCTGTTAGCATCTGCTGTAGTTAAGCAGTGGCCTAGTCAAGGGGGTTTTGGAGGTTAAAAACTCTCCTGGGTGTTCCCAGTGTAGGAAGAGGGTTGTTTTGGGGTCGAAACCCCCTTGGCGACCAAAATTTTATTATTGTGCTCAGTACAGTGTATATGTTCATATCAGTGTTGTTTTTAATTGACGCGTTTGCCAATTAATTACAATTAGAATTAGCTAGTCCTTTCAGCTAATTAATTAGAATTAGAATTTGGTACATGAAATATCTAATTAGATAATAATATAATAATAATTAAATATCTAATTAGAATTAGTACATTTTGATCTAATTAAGTTAATTAGCAGCTTAATTAGATCAGGAATGATGATGGCTAGAATTGTCAAATGACAAATGACAAATAATGCAGTCAAGTTATAAACAGTTTTATCTTCAAATGACAAATAATACAGTTGAGTTATAAACATTATTCTTAACAGTCAGACGGCAATGTTAATCAATTTGTCTGTTGCACTTGCATGGCAATGACAAGCAACTCCTTCCTTTTCTTTGTCTTTTCTGCATCAAAAGTTTTGTACTTGTAAGGTGTATATAGGTTTGCATGACTTATAAAATTCAACGTCACCCTTATTGGCTTCCAATCGCCAGTTATCCTTTTCTTGCATGTCTTACAGGATCCAGAAATGAGCGTTTTATTGTCTGTTTGGTTGACTGTAAAGTCCGTCAAAAATTGTCCAGATTGTCAGGTATTTCTTCCAAAAATTTGCCATGATCAACCAACAATTTACAAAGAAATATTATTAGATCGTTGAAATTATCATTAAAACATTGACAGAAAAGAAAATACTTTTTTATGATGGCGATCTAAGTATGTAAGCAAGTACTTTATTTCCAAAAAGTTAGATTATTAAGATTATAAAATATATTTTGATTTAATTAGAATGATTTCTAATTAATTAGAATTAGCTTTAAAAATCTAATTAATTACTTATAATTGTAATCACCTAAACAATGTTTCTAATTAATTAGAATTAGAATTAGCAAATATTCTAATTAATTAGATAATTAAAAAAACAACACTGGTTCATATATCATATACCAATATTTCAATTATTGAAGCATAATAATACCTGATGACCTTTTTTATGCTTGTCAGGATTTCTTACATGCTGCTGTTTAACCAACAAATCTCACAGAATGATGCTAACCTTTTTTTGGTTGTCAGAATTTTCTGAAGTTGGGAATCATAGGAACCATAACCGCCCCCCTTCGGAAAATCCTGGCTACGCCACTGTAGTTAAGAAATCAAAATTGCAAAGAAAAGTGCTTTTGATCCAATTCAAAGAACAGAAGCCTAGAAACCGTTGACCTTGACAGGATCTTTAAAATGTCTGGTCTAAACTTGCTTATTTATGCATCCTTGACCCGGCCAAGGTCTTCTGGGTTGGTATGGGTATTTATAGAATATACAGTATAAGATATACACAGAATATATATATATATATATATATATATACTGCATAAGATATACATATATATATATATATATATATATATATATATATTATATATATTTATGGCAAGAGAAGCAATAACCTCAACCAAGGAGAGGCCATAACTACTTTAGGAGAGCAGGTCAGGTCAATTCTTTTGGGAGGTTTCGAATTGAAGGGGAATCAATACTAGTAGATAACAGAGAATAAACTCCCCACCCCTAATCCCCGCACTGCAGGTCTTCAGGTACGGGGTAGAGAAAGTAAACAGACTGCAAGCCATGCAGACTGTGATTATTTCCGGGCCACACCCTCTACTCACGCGCACCCACAACAGACACCCCGCACACACGCCATCTGGTGCTGGACTGGAATTCTGTTTGGTCTGACTTCTCAGTATTATTTGGATTGAAGAAGGTCACTGACCCACAATTTCTGCAATTATTATTATTCCAAGGGTTTGGCATCAAAGAGGTTATGGTGAACGGTTTTTCTAAATGCATCAAAATCATAAAACGATTCAATGCTAGAAGCAATTAACAGCCAAAGCAGTTACCATACAATATCGAATCTAATCTTAAACTTCTATAGAGCCGCTACATAATGCATAGAAGCATCAGCCATGACAGACTGAAAAATCCAGCATCCATACATTGTTAACTAACTGCACGGCAACTAAGGCAATTGCTTCAATTGAAGTCAACTGCTTAACCCCTTAACTGGGGACCCCGGATATATCCGTCCATTTTACATTGAGTTACAGTTAAATACACGGTTAAAGGGTTAAATAATTTGATTTTGGGGTGCATTGGATCGACCTTAAAGTGGTGCACCCCGTGAGTACCCAATTCTATTGGGGAAACTAACAATCCTACCTCGCCGATAGGCATTCGCTAGAAGAAGAAGTCGATTTTATTATATGAATTTGGTAGTCTTGACAAATTAACTTGCCATGTCCGAATGTCACAAACTGGGATAATTTTGTGTTGCTCTTAGACATACATAGAATGTCACAAACTTGGGGCATAAATTTTGTTTGTTGTTTAATTATGTAGCATTAGACCCATAAATAGAAGAGGTTCATATTTTGGCTCACCTTCATTTTTGCCCAGAGGTTCATATTTTGGCTCACCTTCATTTTTCCCAAAGCAGTTGGATTACTTTCTTTATTCTTAAGCCCAAATTAAAATAAAAATCCCCTGTAGTAATCATACTGGACCAGTTGTGGGTAGAGGAGGATAGAGATAACCCACACACAGCATACCAAAGTAAGGTATCCAAATAAAATCAACAAAATAGGTTACTAAAAAATGCAGCATCAACACACACACACACACACACACACTAACACAGAGACCATATTTGGCAAAATGCAACAAATCATGATAATTTGTTAAGTTCTCTAAAGAATTCCTGTTTTTTATATCTTTGACCTATACAACATTTTTTCTAAATCAACCCCTTCCGTAGTTCTTCAGACCAACCACAAGCATTTAATGAGCCATCCAACTGAACATGAATTTTTCAACACCTAGTCCTTTAATTTATATCCAGGTCAAGGTCAAATCAAACAAGGTCAAAGCTTTCCAATACGCAATAATATGCAAAATGAAAATGGACGGCCTGGTTCTAGGAGTAACGTTCTTTTTGGCAATTCTTCCATTACTAGCTTTACCATATAAAGAAGAAGTTTTACACCAACGACTTAGGTTTATGTGTCACTTAAACACTGAGGGGTTGGATGCTGAAGAGGTGGGCGACAAGAGTGAAAGAAACAAGCTTGGCCTGAAGCAAAACTGTTTCACATAAAAGCTGCTTCCGTCCGCTTGCCATAACTTGTAGAGACTTATAAATCTCACTTTCAAACGCAGTATTCCCAGTCTGTCAAGTTGTCTTTTAACTCCAAGCAACCAGATAAATACAGTATATGCTTCAACAAGGGTATATGTAAAAACAAACGGTACACATGTAACTGTGCAGTGCGCATACGTATACAGTGGATCCCACTTAATCGCATACCGCTTAATTGCATAAACCGCATAATCACATAACAACATAAAAACCCAAACCAGTGTTTTGTGCGTACAATTAATTATCAGACGTCCCGGCTATTCGCATAGCCCAGTTAATCGCATAAGCAAGGCTTGCACGGCACCTATGCATTTAAGCAGGTTTCACTGTATTTTTATGCCCTCAGTACTTCGCTCCCAAGGGACTCATGAAAAAACTGTTGGGAGATATAGAGAGAAATCGGAGAACAGAATATGGAGAATAGAGAGAATTGGGAAGGAAGTTAGCAAAGTGGTGACAGCGTTGGGCAATAGAGAAGAAGGTCACGGGTTTGAGACTCACAGGAGTCATAAGGTCGACTCAGCCTTTATTCTCCAGATGGCGCGGTGCTAACTGAGTAGCGGAAGTAAACAGGCGCATTGCATGAGAACACTGGCCCCATATCATTACTTCACTACAGAGAGAAATTGTGTGGTTAACTCTTGTCTGGTTCAAGGTGTGAGAAAATTCTCAGAAGGTGACTGTTGAATATATGTATGCACAGTCACACACACACACACACACACACACACACACACACACACACACACACACACACACACACACACACACACACACACACACATACATATATATGTGTATACATATACACACATATATATATATACATATATACACACAAGCACATATACATATATATATATATATATATGTATGTACACATGTATGTACACACATTCACACATGCCGCCCTTGTACACATACAAATCACACGAACACTTGAACTTTGCATATAAAATTTAGCAAATGAACATTACAATCTCATATATTCCAGTAACAGATTCTGCCTCTTATTTTCTACAATGTCTCAAGACGGTTCTGAAAAGTAACACATAATATTTTAGACTTTAGGCTAACAGGCAAAAAGTCAGTGGCAAATTATGTCTGATCCTTTTTATGTCCAAAATTTCAGAATATTTTCCTACAGATGTTCAACGTCTCTATTTACCATCATTAAATATTGTGAAATAAATGAAATAATTGTGCTGCATCATTATGCCCTAAAAGAGTCAAAACAAAGTGGATCAGAATTTCCATCTGCAACCAAAGACCAACTGTGCCTATGCCTACAAAGACAGTAGCTTGACATTTTAAAGCAACACACACACACACATTTTAAAGCAACACACACAAACATGCACACACAGAAAATTCTCAAATGTGATAGTGATAATGCATGGCAGAAAAATTACACAGTTCTATTTACGTCTGCATGTTGCATAGAAAATACAATGTATTAAATGTTAGTAGAGTGCACTGTGTGTCAGACTTGGCAAAATGACACACACACATATATATATATATATATATATATATATATATATATATATATATATATATATATATATAAGTAATTGATCTAAGATCACTGAAAATGGTATACTGAAACAGCACTGAAATAACCTAACCAAAACCAATTCCAGTCAGAACTGGAACTGAGCAAAACCTTGCATCGTGTCAAGGACAAAAAAGCACCAAGTGCTACTAGCAGTTAGTCAGCGGTAAGAACCGGCTTCAGGTTGCACTTCAGAGGAATAACATTGGCCAAAAGACATCCTATCTATGGTGCAGCCAAAGGTACACATACCAGAAGATAGTGTTACGCACTAAATTGGAATCTTATTATCTAAAGCACTAATCACTCCACAGACACTGTGGTGGGGGGTGTCAGTGGATCATTCCTACCCACCCCAGCCATCCTCTAAAACCAAGTGAGTGTTTAAGCATGACGTCAGTACCTATCTCCCTGAAGTACCGGTATACTTTCTTTTTCATGTTGGTTCCTGAGTAAGAACAGAGAGTCTCAAATTCTTCCAACAGAAATCATAAATTTTTTACCCACTTTTCCTTCCAATTTGTGTCCGTAACATCGCAGATGAGGTGAATAACCGTTCCTCAAAATACCGAAAAACCAGTTCAAGCGGAGAAAAGTTCTCGACAAATATCTACTACGCATTTGGCTCAAAATAACCTCATGTTTATCGGAAGTGTGCCAAGCTAAGACAAGCAACAGGCAAAGACCTTCTAAATCACTACAACAGTGGAGCCACACACACACACACACACACACACACACACACACACACACACACACACACATGTATGCACAGGGTGGCACAATAAAATGGGTATGGCCACCGTGCACACTGTTTCATTGCAAATATTTTCACAACTCTTCGCTCAAAATCAATGATATTTTGTGTTGGGTCAGCAGTATTAAATCCTGAAAACTCCATTTAAGTTTTTATTTCAAACTCTAAAGTGCAGCGGCACCACCTAGCAAAAACCAGGCTAGAGACAGGATGCATTCTGTCAAATATAATATGAGCTACTATGTTTGGTTCCTCTACCAAGGAATCCTACATTTGCATGTTACCATTTAGACATGACTGGACAATCGCATAAACAAATGCATAAACAAATCCGCATATGCACCCCAAGTCAAGTTGCCACAGAGTTTGCCAATCTACACTCAGCAGCAATCCTAAGGGTAAAAAGACGCATTCCCACAGCACAGAACCCTCAATGTATACCAACATCCAAGCAATAAGCATGCGCACGCGCGCACACACACACACACACACAGACGCCACATGTAATCTTATGGCTTTTTCATAATTTTCTAGCCACAGACATCAAAGAAATTTCCAGACAGAACACTTCTAACACTCTAACACAAAGGGTCCTGTAGGCAGGTCTCAACAGGGCTCAAGGGTACCATCAAAAGGCAAACACCGTTCACAGGCCGCGCTGCCAACCAGATGCATGTTCACTGTCATATCACATAAAGGAATTCTCATGATTTCAACATGAGGTATTTTCAAGCATATTTTTCTGCTATACGATCTCCTAATATTAGTGAAGAAGAAAACCCGTCCCCCAAACAAAATCTCTTTTTCATTCTGTACAGAAACCAAAACAGCCATAAATCCTCATGACCTCCAAGGGCTGTAGCCTCCCCCTCCTGTGTCAAAACAGACTGAAGGTCAACAAACATGCACCCAAAGCTGCCACCTATAAAATAGATCCACCACTGACGATTCTAGCACGGAGGTACATACAGGCATAGTGGTACAGGGGTGTTTGTGACCAGCTGGAAGTAAGTATGTAGGTTCTCGCGTGACCTCACTCATTGCATAACTAGGTACCCAGATAAGCTATTTGCCCTTTAGGGGTGTATGTAGCATAAGCAAGCCTCTCTCTCTCTCTCTCTCTCTCTCTCTCTCTCTCTCTCTCTCTCTCTCTCTCTCTCTCTCTCTCTCTCTCTCTCTCTCTCTCTCTCTCTCTCTCTCTCTCTCTCTCTCTCTCTCTCTCTCACACATATATATTACAATATTACACACACACACACACACACACACACACACACACACACACACACACACATATATATATATATATATATATATATATATATATGAGCCAGTGTGCCTATGTGAGGTACATCAATGCTATGGTACCAAAGCAACTAAACATGAACATCAACATGAACATCAACACACCAAAGCAACTAAACATGAACGTCAACATTCTGCATCAATAGTGAGGTTTGTAACACACAGAAAGAGGAATGGGAGATACCAATTAGATTTAAGGCACTAATGCTGCTAATAATGGATGGTTTCCAGCAAGAAAAGGAGAGGAAGACCATACAAAGAATGGCCCGATGATTTTAGTGAAGGCAGTCAGCTAAAGTTAATTATGCCACAGACAGCAATGAGAACAAACTGTCAGGAAAGCTTCATACACCAAAAGCCACTACACCAATGGGCCTGTAATTGTGGTTGTTTTTGATGATGATGATGATCAGCTGATGATGATGATGACTACGATGACAACAACTTGCTAGTTATTTTACTGTCTGGCTGCTATGTTCCAATTACGCACATTCCATTGACCTTTCAACAATTTGCTCTAATAATTTATTCTGTATCAAATTCTACTTATAAATTTACAGGATTCAATTATTTTACTTATAAATGCTACAGCAGATGCATTTTTATCATACGTTATTTAAACCTGTAATTATCTGTCACAGTGCACTTGAGACTTTCACCTTTGCCAAGCCTACAGCAACATAAATATTGTCTCAATAACGTGACAAATTACAAATCTGGCTTTTAATATTTCTCCATCAAAGCTGACACATCATGTTAAATGTCAACATTCTTTCAGAACTCAGGGTCAGAAAGTCCATTTTTTCTGGAACTAGACAAGGCAGTAATGGACACTGGTGGTAAGAACATCATATTCTCCAGCAGTCAGCTAGCTAGCTCTGGTAAATCAATCAGTCATTTCTGACAAATGAGATTCTCCATTCCTCAAACCATACATACACTGCCCTGTCACTTCAATCCAGTCAACCAGCATTTAGAGCAATTGGACAGCCAACTGTACGGTAACTGAAATTTAAGGACCTAAAGAAGAAATCATTCAAATAACGGTTTATGATAAAAATCGTGTAGAACTTACACAAAGACAACTGCAAAAAAAGGGTAAAAACAAAAGCAAACTACAATTAAATTTTAATTTCACTCAATATCCACTATTTGATTAATTATCCAAGAAATTTGGGGTGACATCCACGGTCCACCCAATGGTTGCTGCTGAACCCTGCACTGGGGATAGAACATATATTTTGTTGTGGTGGTCATGTGATACCCACTATTGCCTCTGAAAAATCAATCACATATACAATGGCACACTGGTGTAAACTTGGATGAAAAGTGGGGGCCCAACCCAGTGGCTAATCTAGACTCCTGGACTCAGGGAGGGGGAAACTGACGAGGCTGGGGGGAAGCCAGCTAGAGGGGCTTGGGGGAGCGCTGTAAGTTGATATAGTATGCCAAAATTTCCAGCGGGAAATTTGAAATTTCCGGGGGGAAAGGGGCAATTCCCCCCGGAAACGGTCTAGATTAAACCCTGGCCCCAACCCCTATACTTCCCTAACCCTATGGCAGCCCATGGACTACTAAATAGATAGTTGTCCATGGGCAGCCTCTCAAAAATATGAGGACACGAGCCTATAGAGGCCTAATAAAGGCTTAGACCTATGCCATGGCACCTGGTGTTGAAAACCTCTTAACTGTTATTTTAGTCTTAAGCAACAGTCAATATATAAAAAATGTGTTAATACAGTGGATCCCACTTAATCACATACCGCTTAATTGCATAACCTGCATAATTGCATAACAACATAAAAACCTGAACCAGTGTTTTGTGCATACAATTAATTATCAGACTATTCCTATAGCCTAGTTAATTGCATAAGCAAGGCTTGCATGACACCTATGCAATTAAGCTAGTTTGACTGTATTGGCTTCTTAGAAGTGGTCTCTGCTGAACCAATCTCAGCCAATGTACTGATCTTAACAAGGCAATTGGTATCAAGGTGACCCAGAGAGAGAAAGGAATGAACCATGACCCCATCATAGTGACATCCTCAGTCCTCACCTCACAGAAGACCCTCTTCAGATAATGAACAGCACTGTTGTTCATCTGGTGATTCAAAAATTCTTTAGTCTCCACTTTTATTTCTGTGGGAATTCCACAGATTTTCTAAATTTTAAACCATCTCTATGGTCATTCATTCAAGAAATAATTACATGCAAAATATCTTTCCAGCATTTACAGAATCCTCTGTGGCAATGAAATTAATGATAGTTGGGCAATTTATAAAACTACTGTAAGTCAAAGCCATTCAAAGGAAAGGACATTAGACATGTTTTACCTGGCAAATCATCATCATCATCATGATCACCACTACCATCACCACCACCACCACCACCAACCCCGGCACCCCCACCACCACCATCATCATCACTACACTACCACCACATTTCACACGGCAGTCTAAACATAGGTCTTCAAATCAACCAGATAGATTTCCATGGCAACATAATAATGGTGCCCCTGGCTATTAGCCAATGATAGGAATTGAAATCAAAACCACAGCAGCAGCAGCAGCAGCAGCACAGCACATGGATGAAATACAGAAAGTCAGTTCAATATTATTTGGCTCCACAAAAATTCAAACCACAATTATTATTAGAAGTATAAGCCTAATCCATCTCACCATCAATGTATTCATACCCTAATAACAAACTACAGTAAAGGCTCATTAACACGTGACTATTGCCCAACTGAACTAGTATTGGAGCCCCAGAAATTCCTGTTATCAGAGGTTTCCTGTATTCATATCCAATGTTAGTTTATTAACAATATCCAGAGAGTCAGTTCAATATTATTTGGTTTCAAAAAATTAAAACCACAATCATTATTAGAAGTACTGTACAGGCCTAATCCATCTCACCATCAATGTATTCATATCCTAATAACAAACTACAGTAGAGGCTCATTAACACGTGACTATTGCCTAACTGAACCAGTATTGGAGGCAAATGTACATTGTACTGATCGATCTCTACCATGGCCGACAACTCAACAGATTTGACCCTTCTTCTGCCCTGTATCTATGTCTGTGATCACAGTCCAAGAATAGTGATTGGAATTTGCGCTACATAAATGATTAAAAATCATTTATTTAAAATTTTACAATTTTATGGGTAATATTCAAATCTACTCCGTTATACATTGCACAGTCCAGCTCAAATGCACATAATAACTTATATATTTCTGAAAAAAATATATAACACTTCCTTCATTTTGCAAATACATGTATAGCCAAGCCATAGTGCCACCTAGGCATAAATGGTGACATAGAGATCATCTTAGTACCATACACATTAGACAATTCAAATGGCTTATTTTCAGCTAAAATCGCTGGTGTGAAGTTGTGTCAGTTAAGAAAACATTCTCATAATAAATTTCCATTTATGAGGAATTTGGTTTAGATGTCTATTTGCCAAAGTTCCTGATATAAGAATTATAGAATTTCAATATATTGCCTTAAAAGTAACAAATGATCTCAAATATATAGTTGCTAACACCAGATGGCATGCTGCAATTGGGTCACAGGCCTTATCAAGCCTCTATCCTGCGGGTGGGCGGTGCCTAATATATTCCAAAGTTCTATTAAACATATTTTGGTGTAACATGAATAAGGAAAGCATAGGGAAATAACATGCATAAGGAAAGCCAGAAACAGAGAAGAGTGGAAATCCCACATAGCAATACATGGAACATGAATAAGAAGAAGTAACATGAAGCCTCTGTTGATGGAGGTTAACAAGGTCACAGAGAACCTCTCAGTCCCATAAAATCGTCAGCTGATCTCAAATGTCCAATTTGACTCTGAACATGTCACATTAGCATCAGATCAGAGTACAACTATTTAACATATATAATTATAGGCAAAGCACATTGCATCATTGTCATTAACCATGGGCTCATCAAAGTTCTTCTATATGCAAATTTAGAATTCCATGGCTCATCACCCATCTCCCGTTGGTGTATAATGCTATCTCTACAGTCTTCTGCCATTCTTTCCTGTTCATTGCTCTGTGACTCAGATCCTGTAAACTGCTTCCACACCATTCTTCAATAGCATCACACCATTCATTGTGTGGTCTCCCTCTCTTATTGGCACCCTCCATTATTCCAAACATTAGAGCTTTGATCTTTTGTCCTCTTTCATTCTGCATATGTGTCCAAAAAGATGGAGTTTTCTTTGATTTTACTCCTCGCATCATAATTCACTTTCTTTTCACCATCCAAGTAGATCCTTTAACATCACCACCCTCTTACCTTCATTGACATGTCAGCTTTGTCAAAGCACTTTTGACTTTGGTATTTTTAACTTGCTACAGCGCTATATAAATCATCCAGTTAACATAACATAACATATGTATCCAAATAGATGTAGTTTCCTTTGATTTACTTCTTGCATCATAGTTCACTTTGGCTGAATTATCTTATGCAGTTCTTCATTTGGAAACACAGTTGCTATTATTTTTCATAAAGCCACAAATTTTATTATCAACATTCTTAAATGGAAAATACACTAACAGGATAACATTGTACATAGAGTAATTCATCTAAGTAATAGCTGGGGTTTCTTAAATTGAGATGATATTATGAATCATGAGGAATTACCAGTATATTTAAACTGCATTTACAATCCTCTTGGGTCAATTATCCAGATATAGCATGCAATGTGTGAACAGTGCAGGGGTACACCAACATTGAGGTGAGTCCCCTGGGTGGCAGATGGGGGAAATCCTGGGCAGGATACCTCCTGGGATTGCACCAGAATCAATCAATACAACTGTACCAGAAGACAATGTGGAATCAAACACTGTGGAAGACCTTCAATGGGAGGGGAGGCTTTTTCTTAAAAGACAATTTATATAGCGCTATCTGCCTGGAAAAGCCATAGTCAAGAGCGCTTTACAAAGACATCTGATATGAGATTTTAAATAGGTGCGTCTTAAGTTTCTGTGCAAACCTAGCTTGTGTCGTCTCCCTGGTAATTTCCTGGGGGAAAGAGCAGAGATCAGATTTAAGGGGATATTAAGCTGTGAAGTGCTGACCAGTGCACTGAGAATATGAAGCTATGGAAGGACATAAAACAAGGATATGAATATAGTTAATGGAGAAGTTTCATGTCTAGCTATTGCCGCTAATGAGCTGCATGGCAGAAAGCAACTATGATGATGATGATGATGATGATGATGATGATGATAATGATGACAAACAGTCTACTGAAAATGGAATTACCTATAGACTTGACCATTTATAACTATTCACTTGTAGCAGATACAGGTAACATACATTTCTACCTTAGATATAGGGGCACCATGGGGTATTATAGTATTTCTGCATGCAAGCCACAGGGTACAGGTTCAACTTTGACCCTATAGCCACTATGCAATTACCTTACACAAGATGCTCACCTTAACTGTGATTTAGGAAGGCATTGGAAAACGACTTAGCTCATCCCCGGGGATAAAAGACAAGTGGGCCTGCCTTTTAGGGCCGCTGTTATAAGAGATCTAGTGTTCTGGGCATTGAGCTCATCAACTAGCTAATGAAGGTGCTATATAAATTAAGCAATCAATATACAAGACCTATTTCAATGTTTCTTATGAATTTAGACCTTCAAAAACCTCTGCTACTGGGACTAATCAGGAGGAAAGTTGCAACAAGAAACTGCAGATGATCCTATAACTGATTGAGGAATGGCTGCTGGCTAAAAAAAATGGTGGGTAGGAAGATATTTGGAGGGTCGAAGAGATGTATGCCTAGCGGCTACAGTCAGTGGCACACTGGGCTATAAAATGGGTTCTGAAAATTGTTGACCCCAGAGCAGAGCCGTAGCTAGGGTGGGGCAGAGGGGCATATGCCCCTGTGCGCCGAGATGAGGGGGCGCCAAAATTTGGTATTTGGGTAAGAGAAATGCACGATAAAAAGAAGAAACATGTGAGATGACTTTTTTTGCTCATCAGTACTATATGAAGAGGGGTGCTGTAAGACCTGAGGGGCACCGAGAACAATGTGAGGATTTTTTTTGCTCGTCAGCAGTCTTAAGGGGCGCCAACGGTTCACTTTGCCCCCTCCCCCCGGCGCTGGACTGCATAGGTACCGTGCAAACCTTGCTTATGCGATTAACTGGGCTATGCGAATAGCCGAGACGTCTGATAATTAATTGTACACACAAAACACTGGTTCGGGTTTTTATGTTGTTATGCGATTATGCGGGTTATGCAATTAAGCGGTATGCAATTAAGTGGGATCCACTGTATATCAAACAGAACTTGCAGCAACTTTAAGTGCAGCACTACCATTTGAATAGTTAGCCTAGTTTTTTTTCATCATCATTTTTATTATTTCCAAAAAATAAAAAAATCATTGAAAGTTAAATAATAACATTTGTAGAAGAACTTAATAATAACATCTGTAGAAGAACTTAATTATAATTATTATTATTACTACAATAATAAATTATTATAATATAATAGTATTTGATATAACATCCATAGAAGAACTTAATTATTTGCAATTTAAATGAAATAGGTGAAATAGGTACAATTAGCATGCTGTTTCTTAGTGCATGGTGATGTCATTTTGTTATCAGCGGCGGCAATCATGATGTAATTTTTTTCAACTCAAGTGGGGTTGGTTGATGGGGTTTCTGTCAAAACTGCAATGCAGG
The DNA here is from genome assembly GCA_018105865.1 of Metaphire vulgaris. Classification (NCBI taxonomy): domain Eukaryota; kingdom Metazoa; phylum Annelida; class Clitellata; order Crassiclitellata; family Megascolecidae; genus Metaphire; species Metaphire vulgaris. The sequence goes on along the minus strand of CM030865.1, from coordinate 9,529,182 downwards.
TTGTAACTGGATGCAAATGTAGTATACAACTGAGTGAACTTTTCGAATTATATCTAACTTGTAACTTTCAATTGTCTTGGTTAATTATCATACCATTACTGAAATATAGCTCTGGGTATTCCTTAAGACTGAATGTAGGCCTACCATGCAATGGTAAGAATTGCGACCTAAATGCGCAACGAAATAACAGAAAAATTGTTGCACCATATTAATGCCAACTTATTAAACAGAGAGATGCTGAAATCTAACGAGTTAAAGCAAATTTTTTATTCTTATTCAATTTTAATTATCTGATACAAAGACATGCTTTTGAAGTGCTAGCACTAAGCACACATTCATTAGCCTACCGGTACTTTCATGCTTTACAATTAGAAAACTGTCTTGTTTATGCAATTTCAGCTTATCTTGCTTAATTCTGGTCAACGCGCAAAGATGTTACTGTTACTTTACTGTACAATGAAAACATACAAAAGAAGACAGGAAATAAATTAGAGTATTTCTAACGCTATTTTGTGTCAGCTTCAAAATGTTGCACACAAAAAAATTTATTTTGTAAAACTCTGCTCAAGACCTTTTGCTTTTGCACACGAGTCAGCAATGCTTAGACAGAACGTTGAACCCGAGTAATAATTAATGCCTAACCATTCTAAGCAAGCCTATCTCATGAGAAATACACAACAGACACAGAAACTGCCATTCATGTCAGCTCCAAATGCCTCAACAACCCATAATCTAACCAGGATGCAGGGATGCAGAGACAGGCATGGATAATTTTGTTGGATAACACTAATAGTAAACAATAGGCCTTGATGAGTAGTTGGCCTAACCCACAACAGACACAAACACAGATGTAGGCAGAGAAAAAACAGACACATGCATACATCACTAATATCATTCATCATCATCACCACAACCACTAGCACTATAGGAGTTATAATTAGTAGTAGTAATAGGTAGTAGCAGTAGCAGTAGTAGTAGTAGTAGTAGTAGTAACAGCAGCAGTTCACACCAACCCACATAGATCCAGGATCCGTTGTGTCGACAGCCTAGTCCAACAACAACAGTAGTAGTAGTAGTAGTAGTAGTAGTAGTAGTAGTAGTAGTAGCAGTAGCAGTAGTAGTAGTAGTAGTAGTAGTAGTAGTAGTAGTAGTAGTAGTAGTAGTAGTAGTAGCAGTAGTAGTAGTGTTCTAGAGTAGTTGTAGTATTACTACTATAGTAGTACCAGTAGTTAGCAGTAATAGTAGAAAACAACTCTCAATGCATAAAGACAATGCTGAATGGACACATGCCAATCACAAACTTAAAATTCTCAATATTTATAATTATCTTAGAGAAATTACCGGTTTAGTCCTGAATAAACAAACCCAAACCAAAAGCCATCATTCCACAACACCCTAACAGTCAAAACCAGATAACATCTCTTAATGTTGCAGTATGGCAATGTCTCTGCTTCCCAGTCAATCTCATTACTGTTGAGCTTCATAATTTTTTAATGGGCAACTCTAAGTAGTAATACATAACTTGAGCAGATCCATTTTGAATAAGATTGAATCATGAAAATACAAACACAATTTGATCTGTCAAGTGATGATTGAAAAACAAGATAAACTTCCACACAAGTGTATAAAACAAGTGTATGAATAAAGCAATCCAGAAGATTTGATCATGTTTACTTGATTGGCATAAATCTCTGTGTCATATATCACACATCTCATAAAAGGCACACCTGAAAAATCTTCCCACAAGTACACACCTTAAGATCTTAAATCAAATATCATTTATTGCTGATTTCACACTGCATGTGCACATACGGAGGACATATGATGTTGAAACTAAAGTGGCAGTTTGTTGTTAAGATTTATGAAATGGTTACCACCTACCTACCCTCCTCACATTTCAGCAACTGACAAACGGTTTCAGTGTTCAATTTTCAAATAAACACTGTGTGGACTGCTTTATGTTTTGGTGGAAGAAGGGCTGGATGATCAAACCCCACAATAATTTTACTTTCTCTGGGGGGGGGACTCTGTGTTAACCAGTGGAGGATCAAATCTCTAACCCAACCTCACCCCAAGGATCAAGCTATGTTCTTCACTCACATAACATATTTTTCTATTACAATGGGCAGCAAACTAAAAGGCCAGTAATAATTCAGAATGGTTCATTTCAAATCCACATCACATATGGTAGTCCACTTGCAAACCACTTCACCTAATAACCCAACACAGGTAATGATTACAGGTCTGAATAGTACTTCCAATTGTGTGTGTGTGTGCATGCTTGTTTGTTTGTTTATAAGACTCATCAAAATCAAAGAAAGAGTGTCTATGTGTGTTTGTGTGTTGTGTGTGTGTCTGTGTGTGTGTGTGTGTGTGTGTGTGTGTGTGTGTGTGTGTGTGTGTGTGTGTGTGTGTGTGTGTGTGTGTGTGTGTGTGTGTGTGTGTGTGTGTGTGTGTGTCCTCCTTTCACAACCAGGCTTGTCACCGGCTATGGCAGAGTTAATGCTTGGAATTCTGCATGAACCTGTACATATATCAGCCCACAGAACAGTCATGTTTCAAGTTCACAGTCAGGACACAAACACCTTTCAAAAACCGTTGAAGCAATCTACTGACAAGAAAAAACCTTGAAGACAGAGACACTGATAACACCTGCATTGGTAATTATCATCCGTCAAGGTTACACGTGATGATATCAGTCTGCAGGCACATGAACACAAAGGCTACATATAAATTCAAGTCAGTTTCTGGTTGGAGCACACAATAACAAACACTTCTGTGTTGGTACAACCCCCTCTCAGGTTGTCTTGGCTTGGCTACTGTCATCTTAAAACTAGCCAGGGAGGTTATTCATTTGTGGAGTACAGTGGATCCCACTTAATCGCATACCGCTTAATTGCATAACCTGCATAATCGCATAACAACATAAAAATCCCAATCAGTGTTTTGTGCGTACAATTCATTAATTCATTATCATTATTATTTTGAAGACACGTTTATTTAATATTGCCCAGTTAATCGCTCTTGTTGTAGGCCTTAGCCTTGTTTACTGTGCTATATAAATTGTCAATAAATAAAAAATAAATATGCAATTAAGCGGGTTTCACTGTATTTGAAACACCAGAGGTCAAGATAGATAACAGGAAGATTTATTGGGTACAGGAGGGCAAAACCCACTCCAAAAAGCGTTTGATAATTTCTCATCATGGCAGAATGCTTAAAAGTTTTAAAGTCATATTTTCTTCCTTTCAATATTTCAACAGCGTGAATCAATCCACACAGAAGGGGTGAGACAAGGCAGAATGGGCAATGGAATACGAAGACCCTCCGTCGTCAACAGATTCCTGGATCTGCCCATGCAGTGGGGAAAATCAGAGGACTATGCAAAAACCCCATTCAGTCCTGCAACAAAACACCCACCCTAAACATAGCATAAGAGTTCAGTATATGAAACAAAACATGCCGAAATCACAATGACAACCGGAACAAACCTAAACACAAATACTGCTCCAACAAGAAGTGCTTGACAAAACATACACATACAAAAACTTGCACGGGCATGCATGGCAATCCAATCGGCAACTGGATTTTAATGAACAGAAAGCTGACCTATAAAACTTGAGCTGATTATAATAATGCACATTTAAAACAATGGAAATAAAAAGTGAAACCAAGTGACCATGTCAAGGAGAAACAGGATTTGGTGTCTAAATTATTCACTTAAAGTAAATAGATCGTGATACAGCTAGTGACTGACAAATTTTTACCCAAGCAATAGTAACGTACAAATTACACCAAAGTAAATATTTGTTAAACTGCAAACCTATTGCAACAGTGGCGTATTTAGAATTTTGGTAAGGGGGCCAGACACTTTCGACCTGACAAGTTACAACTTTGGAAAAAAGTTGACGACTTTTTTGCTTGTCATGGTCACAGGACAGGCTAGGCCAAGACCAAAGGGGGGCCATGGCCCAAATGGCCCAATGGTAAATACACCACTGTATTGCAATATTAACTTTTTATGAGTAATGACTGAAAACATCATACTAGACCATAAACTTAAGTAAGTCAAAAAAGCGTCTGTATACCCAATTTTTATCACCACCCTATGTAAGGTTGGGGCGGGAATTTAGCAGAGTGGTAACCAGTGTTTAATCTAGACTCCTGGACTCCGGGGGGAACTGAAAAAGCCGGAGGGGAAACTGACAAAGCCGAGGGAATTCTGCTAGGGCCGCTGTTAGTCCATGTAGTATTCCAAAATTTCCGGGGGGGAATTTGAAATTTCCGGGGTAATGGCAATTTCCCCCCGGAAACGGCCTAGATTAAACACTGGTGGTAACAACACTGGACGATAGACCAGAAGGTCGCAGGTTCGATACCAGCAGGCGCCCTACTTAAGGTCAACTCAGCCTTACCCGCTAGAGGGCGGTGGTAAAATGAGGAGCAGCGTTAAGCTGCGAGGTAAAACGTGGGTCTGGGGAAAGTAATAGCAACCTACCCCAGATTAATGGATCATTGGATTATAGCACCCACGTCGCTGATTGCCTAGACAAGCGCCGAAACCCAACGCTCGGACTCGAGTACGGGACCTGTCTTTTACCTAAATAAGCCCAAGAACTGTCCATATCTCTAATTTTACCACCGTAAGTCCCCACAATTTTCGTGGCCCCAATTTTTTTCACCACCCTAAAGTAAGCCCAAAAACTGTCCGCAGCCTCAATTCGTATCACCACCCTAAACCTAATTCAAAAGGAGAATTCGTGTAGGCTCATTCCAGGCAAAATAGTGCTAAAACATTGCTGGGGCCGACCATCCCGCCTCACCCCCAAGATTTTCAAACAGAAACTTACCTATTCCGTTCTGGAAAACCAATCGAAATAGCGCTTAATCAATAGATTCTCTCTTATCTAATCGTGTAGCTTGTTATCAATCGGTCTTCGAAATCGCTGCGTAATTATCATCCAGTTACGACAACAACGACTCACTCATCATCGTCGAAAACAATGACAACGACCTCAACGACAACGACAACACCGCTTGAGTAATATTAAATCACGTTGTGCGTCCTCGTTTCAATGAGTAATAAAACATGATGTTCACGTTCGTTCTCCGTAATATTCTATCCTCAGCCGTTTCACTGTCAAGTAGTAGTAGTAGTAGTAGTAGTAGTAGTAGTAGTAGTAGTAGTAGTAGTAGTAGTAGTAGTAGTAGTAGTAGTAGTAGTAGTAGTAGTAGTAGTAGCAGCAGCAGCAGCAGCAGCAGCAGCATGGTTTAATCTAGGCCGTTTCCGGGGGGAAAATTGTCCTTTCCCTCCGAAAATTTGAAATTCCCCCCGGAAATTTTGGCATACTACATCAACTAACAGCAGCCCTCTAGCTGACTTCCCCCGCGGTTTTGTCAGTTCCCCCGGCTTTGCCAGTCCCCCCTCCGAAGTCCAGGAGTCTAGATTAAACACTGAGTAGCAGTAGTTGTTGTTGTTGCTTTTGTTGTCGGATATTCGGTGCTCGCAAAATTACAGCAAAATCTTATTCCAAAATTGATCCAAAGTCAAAGTGTGAGCTCGATGTCAACAAATTGGTTTCTTTTCCCCCTCGCTTTTCTGCCAAACGCAAACCTATCCTGTCCTGTCTTTTCCTGTATTCCTTTGTTGTACCTGCTGGATAACTGTGTGCGGCTGTTCTTGTCAAGTATTTATGCCTGTAACTATTTTAGCATCCCTTTGTGGTAGAGAGCTATCAGCTTCGATGTTTTTGCGCTAACATGTCAAAGCTTCGATGCCCGTAGGAATGTATGTGGCTCAGGAATATTCTTACATCCCCTAAAAAAACCCAACACCCCAAATTTGAGGTTGACGCCCCCAAAATTTGGTAATGTGACAATGGTATGCATACAAAATGCATATTAATTAGCCCTAGACACCCCCACCCCAAATGGAGAAGTACGCTCCCCAACTTTCAACTTTCATCCTCGGATGACCTTTTTTGTTTGTCAGGCTTTTTTGAGACTTGATAACGTTTTTTTGCTTGTCAGCCTTTTTGGGTAGAGACTTCCAAATTCCGCCCCTCCCCAGATTTTCCCGGCACCCCAAATTCACAAGCCTGCAATCCTGCTAGAAATAACCACCCACCCACCCCTGATTTTCCTGACACCCTCCCCCCATTCACAAGGGAAATAACCCTGATGTGTCTTGTCCGAGAAATAAAATCCCAGAATTTATATTATTAAACCCAAGCCGATCGATCATCTCGGAGTAGAGTAGAGTTGAGTCAGTTTACGCACTACACACAGAGAGGCAGGGAGACAGACAGACAGGGTTATTTAGTAATCGGAAAGACTTTACCGGTAGAATATTTTAACTAAAGATGCAGAAACTTTGTGGTAGAAATTGAAGTTCAAGGCAGCAAAACATATTTATTAAAGGCAGCAAAACATATTTATTAAAGGCATATTTATTAAAGGCAGCAAAACATATTTATTAAAGGCAGCAGAACAAATTATTGAGAAGTGCATGAACACGAGGTGTAGAAATCAGTTGCGAGTCCCGCAATGTACACATTGAGCTTTGATGCGTTGTCGGCGGCGACAGGCAGTAGAAACAGTACACGTTTGCCACCGTGAAGCATAATTATAGAAGGGTACATACATTTGCTACACCTGCTTCAAAACAATGTTCCAATACAAAGGACTCCTCTACGCTGGGAAATCCGGAATTTTCCAGTCTACGCCAACTCGAATGTGCGGAACGCAATCTACTGTTTTCTTAAGTCAACGTAATAAAATTTTAATGAACGCGATCAAGTTATAAACTCTTGGGGTTTTATTGCGCGCTGAAATGTTTGTAGACATTATTTTGTTTCGACAGCCTTGACCTGCTTTTGATTTTCATTGACCTGGATTTGTCCAATTGCAGCCTGGACATAAGGTTCAACGTCTGAAACTTGGCGGGCCTCCAACAAATTTCGCAGAAATCGAGTCGAATTTATAAAAATAAAGGATGCCTATTAGCGTAAATGTTTTAACATATTAGATTTTTATTTATTATTAAATTTATCTACGCTAGAATTCTGTTGCAAATATGTCGCTATCGCTGTAGTTAACAGGTGTGCAACCAATAGAAAATCGAGGCAAGATTCAGTTCACACATGTGACCAATAGCCGCTTTCAATAAGGCAAAAAAAGGAAAATGCAGAATAGGGGGTGTCCATTAGTTACGTCAATAATTTGTGGACAATTGTTGCCCCTCGCTGAGGGGCAACAATATCTCCGGATCGGTTCCTACAACATCTTAAGACGCATTTGTTTAACATTTCGTTCCCTGTACAGCGCCTTTGACTTTAGCCACCTAGCTATGTTACTGCGCTTAAGAAATTGTCAAAATTTAATAATAATAATAATAATAATAATAATAATAATAATAATAATAATAATAATAATAATAATAATAATAATTATTATTATTATTATTATTATTATTATTATTATTATTATTATTATAACCTATTGTGGTAACTATGACAAACCGGATTCTAGTCTAGTCTAATGGATACAGTTCAACTTCAAAATCCTTTAATGGTGAAGATCGAATTGAAAACAAATAAAGTTAGATGACAGCTGATGAAGATGTGGAAGCTGAGGACAGACGGCATTGTTTATTTTTCATAAGTCTAGTTTTTAAATCCGCGGCCAAAGCTACTTTCAAATTCGCCTGTAGATTTCTTTCGAACAGACGTTATCTCAGTGTTGTCATTAGGCCTAATAGTGTCAATCTGTAAAAGCATTGCTCGCATAAGTATAGGCCTAAGTGCTGGCAAAGGAGAGATAACATGATTGTTACTTGTTTTCTTAATTGGAGAAATGCTTCTTTTGGAAGTTGCTCATAGAAATCTTTAAACATTTACCAAAAATAACGTAAATAGTTTCGCGGGCCAACTAAAGTCAGCCCCAGGGCGCGATTTGCGAGGGGAAGGGGGATCTTCCCCCCACTGCCCAACTGCATCCCCCCTACTGCTACATCCCCCACCAGCACATCCCCCACTGCTACAGTTTCCAATAACTACATCCCCCAAGCTCGACATATCCCCCCACTGCTTCAGGTCACAAATCGCACCCTGATCAGCCCGCTTGCCAAATTTGGCCCGCGGGCCAAGGTTTTGACACCCCTGGTTTACATTATCGTTCAACGATTGAATTGTAGTTCGTGTTAATGCCAGAGGCGTAGCGACGGGGGTATATCGGTAAATATACCCCCAAAATCAGACTACCTTAAAATTTGTATGTGTTTTTTAAGATTTTCAAAGTTTTTAATGATTTATACCTCTCCCCAATCACATTATACCCCCAAATGAAATTCCTGGCTACGCCCCTGGTTAATGCTATGTACGAATCCAGCCCACGACAACCACGAAGACTTTTATGTGGTCCTTCATATGAACGAGTTTGACACGGCTGCACTAAAGCTTATCGTTACGAAGCCTTGAATCCAGTGTTTATCCTAGCCACCTAGACATTGCGGAGGGCAGAGACGTCATTTCACTGTTTTTCAGGGGGCAAAACACTTTCGACCTGACAAGTTACAAGTTTGCGAAAAAGCTGACTACCTTTTTTTGCTTGTCAGCCAATTTTCACGGTTACTTAACATCATCAAGCACTCCTTTAGGGCGTGTAAAATCTAAAATAACACAAACATTGGCAAAAAAATTTTTCCCCTCAAAATCAGGAGGGGCAAATGCCCCCTGCCCCCAAATGACGTCTCTGGCGGGGGGGGAGGAGTTCAACATTTTTGAAGAACAGACATTGGTGAGGTTATACTACTTGACAACATGTCAAAATTGGGAGGGAATTTCAAACTTGAGGGGGGATTCCCCCTCAGAGAAGGTCTAGAAATAAAACACTGTTTGAATCACTGTCGTTATGAAGTGTTAGTAAATAATTGAAATTTTACGGAGACTTTAAAAATTCTACGATGCAGCCCAATCTGCCCAAAGGAACCCTATACTGTATTGAAATGTCTACTGTACAGATTCGAATCCAATGCATTCATTTGATCAGTGGCGTAGCCAAGGGGTGTTTGGGGATTAACCCTCCCTTGGATGCCGACGAAAAAATTTTTAAATGTGTTTCCATACATTTTAAATTTTCGGACACGGTTTTGGGGTTAACCCCCCTTGGCCGCCGACGCAAAATATTATTTGTAAGCGCTATATAGTAAAGATGTAAGACAGTGTTTATTCTAGCCACCTTGACATTATGGGGGGGAGTTTGAAATGTTTGGGGGGACAAGATTTGACTCTCCACGCTTTTTTTGGGGGGGATTTCCATCCCCAAGCCAACACATACAAATTTTGGGGAATTTTAAAACGTTGGGGGATCCCCCCCCCCAAAAAAAGGCCTAGAATAAACACTGGATGTAAGGTGACGACCCTTTTTGCTTGTCAGCATAACTGCAAAGGGAAAAGTACCGCAGGAAAAATGAGTCTGACCTTTTTTGCTTGTCAAGAATTTTGTTGGTCATGATCAAAATTCGAGTTTATTTTTTCGAAAGAGTTGAGCTTCACAAAGTGCAGATTACAAGTCAACGATAACTCTATACTGTGTATTATAAAAGCCTGCTTAGCAAGTTTGACAAGAAATCAACATAACTTTATGTGCTCCAATATCTGTGTAGAATTAATTATTCTATTTAAACAAGAATTTCTTTACCGTTTGAACGACTTAGAACGTTGCTAAATCGGAGATGGCCATGGTTTGGGTCAACCCTTGGGTTGGGTCAGACGTTTCCATATTTATGGAGGGCTGGGTTGGGTCAGAAAATAAGTCCCTCTAACTGATCTTTGGAATGACCTGGTCTTTTGCGGATGGATTTGAAGTACCATCGATTGATACCCTTGGGTATTAAAACTGGTGCCATAGAAGTGCATTATTATTATTATTATTATTATTATTATTATTATTATTATTATTATTATTATTATTATTATTATTATTATTATTATTATTATTATTATTATTATTATTATTATTATTATTAAGAAATTGTAACGTATTACGGTGGGTTGGGTTGGGTCGGATCAAGTAATCCTATTGTCGGCATGGGTTGCGTTGGGTTGGAGATTTGTTGGGTTGGGTTCTAGAAAACGGACCCATGGCCATCTGTGCGTTGCTTGTTCAGCTTCGTTATTCTCTTGAACAGCAGCTCTTCTTTCTTCTGATACGACGTCAGCCAATCTTGAAAATGTTCCAACAGGAAGTCTAGATCATCGTTTAGGCTGTCGATTCGATGCTCAAGCGACGTTATAACCTTTCCCCTGCCAGCTGCTGTAGCCGCCGCCGCCGCCGCCGCCGCCGCCGCCGCCTTTCCCTCGTCGTACATGTTCGACAAGCGAAGCCGCTCCTCGCCCGCCTCTATCAGCTTCTGCTTCGCCTCCGGGTATTCCTCCAGCGTGTTCCACAGATCCTCCTTCGACAGCGTGAAGATGTCGCTGAACCCGATGCTCTTCACGTCCGCCACGCGCCTGTTTCCCGTCGAATTCCCGGGAATGTCGAGCAGGCTGACCTCGCCGAAGAACCCTCCGCCGGTGACCGTCGCCAGCGGGGTCTGTCCGTCGTCGGCCAAGACGCTGAGCAGCCCCGACTTGACGATGTACATCTCCTTGCCGACGTCCCCTCGCCGACAGACGTAATCGCCGGGACTGTAGACGACCGACCCGAGTCGACCGACCAGTTTCGCCAACAGTCCCGGACTGTCGCAGTCGCGGAACAGACTGACCCTACGGAGGACCTCCAGGTGGACGTTGATGGCCAGCTCCGTCCGCAGGTTGTCCGGCAGGACGGACAGCGTCCGCTGGTCGTCGGCCACCGACTGTCCGGTCAGCCAGATGTAGTCGAACCAGCCGACGATGCGCCGCTCGAACTCCTTCCCGACCCTGCGGAGCGCCATGTAGCGCTTGACGGAATCCATCCGGGCGTCGAAGTCCGTTCTCGACCGTCGCATCTCGCCGATCATGTCCGACAGATTGCCGACGATCGTCGCGAAGATGAGAACGGCGGCGAAGAAGTTGGCGATCATGACGACGCACTCGACGTCGTTCTTCGGCGGACTGACGTCACCGATCGACGTCAGCATCAGCGTCGACCAATAGAAAGAGAAGACGTACGTGCCGATGACGTCGTCGTCGTCGTCTGACGTCATGTTGTAGACCCACTCGTCGCTTCCGAAACCGATCCAGCGACTGATGTGGATGTAGAAACACGCGTTCCAGTGGATGGCGATCAGTATGGACAGAACGAGACTCGAGCCTCGGTAGACGTAAGGAACGACGGCCCTGGAGTCCAGCTTCCGAAAGAATTCCCTCAGTCTGTCGACCTTGAAAAGTCGGTTGAAGCGGACGAAAGGACGGTTGACCGTCGCCGGAGGACCAGGTAGAGGAGGTCGGTGGGAACGATGGACAGAATGGCCAGCCGGAAGTCGGCGGAACGAAGGTAATTCGCTCGGAGTTTGGAAGACTCTCGAACAAGAACGCCATGTTCGAGATAACCTGAGGAAAATATTCAAACACGTATCTTCGATCAAATTCCATCTCATATTCCTTGCTACCGTCTGTAACTCAACAAAGGACAATCCTATAGTTTGTAAGACGCGAATATCAACCTCAACGATGCTGTGATGGAAGTACTGCATTTTGATAAAGAGAAAAGTTTCAGGTAGGATTTTTTCTCTATAGAATGTCAAGATAATTAATTAAAGTTACAGCAGGTATGTCGTTTTCAATTACTGTAATGTCAGACGAAACAAAAATGTGATACTCGGATAAATAAACACCAGCGTGAATTATTCCGCGTATAGGTGTGTCATACTAGATAGACAGGTAAGCTGGTATGTTTTAAGGTAAGCAAATAGGTATTAAAACTTTGGACGTTCAATTCACTGACCAAATGATTAAATCAGATTTGTTATAATGAACGAGTCTGACATTTTAGAAAATCTCTCAAATTATGCAAACGTATTATGACAACTTAGCCTAATTAGGGTAGAAAATATAATTGATGTTAAAACATGACGTTATCAACGTATTCTATACCAGAAAATTTCAACAACTTTTTGGACGATTTTTGAGGATCTTAACTAATGAAGAGCAAACATGCGATTTTTCTCGTCAATAAAAATTATTTAACAAAGATTCAAAACTTTTCTGCCTTGCGTTTATATTTAACCGACACATAATTATTAGACCTATATATTTAGTTATTAGGCCTATCTCATTTTTGAAATCTGATGGCGGATCTTCGTGTTAACAATATTTTCCTAGTCCTAGTAGATAGGATAAAATATTGCATATATAGATAATAAACTTAATTAATAGAGTTGATTGTCTTATTCTGTATTTTGGCCTTCTCGTAAATCTGCCATAATTTTGAATTCAGACGATGCATCTCAAAATTGAAATATCCCCATTGCTCCAAGGTCACAATTCGCACCCAGCCTAGTAGATAGGATAAAATATTGCATATAGATATATCATCAATTAACATCATCATATTGTCTTATTCCAGCTCATTAGCCTTCTTGCTAAACTGCCATAATTTTGAATTTATCTTTTCTCAAAATTAAACACCTAATTCATCTATTATTGTCATTTGATATCTTTCAAGTCTTCTTTGATGTTATCCATCCACTTTTTCCTGGGTCTTCCTCTTCCTCTTATAAAAATATATATATATATATATAGTCCCCATATATATATATATATATATATATATATATAACCAGTGGTGGTTCCAAGATTTCTTGGTGGGGGGATGAAATTAATTCATAGGAAGTTGGTGGGGGGAGGGGAATGAAAATAGAAGAAAAAAATCAATAAACTAACTTCGCCGAAAGAAGACTGACAAAAGAAAGTCTATTCCTAATTTTACTACACTTTCACCGAAAAATAGGGTGACAAGTAAAAAAAGGTCATCCGCAGTCTTTCCGCAGTTTTCTCCGTAGTTTTACTTTACTGACTTTTACCCAAAAATAGGTTTTCACAAGCAAAAATGTAACTCCGAAAGTCCGGTGGAGGATGCATCCCCATTCACCCCACGTGGAACCGCCACTGAATATAACCCTCCTCCAAAAATTATACCCAAAATCAAATTCCTGGCTACGCCTCTGTTCTCATAATGCACGTGCAGTGCAGATTGTCCAAAACTGTTGCTACTGAATGATCTACTAAACTAGAATTAGTGTTTAGTTTAAAGACAGTGATTGCGCAGGTGGAATTAGGTAAGACTACTGCCAATCTTATTATTATTATTATTATTATTATTATTAAACTATTATTATTATTATTATTATTATTATTATTATTAAAGTTAATGATTACATCGTGTGTAACTAATCCAAGGAAAGACTACGTGAACACATTACAATGTCAAAACAGAATCATAACTAGTTCCGTAATAACCAGGTCTTTAACCATCTTAAACGCATCTGGTGATGGTGAGAGTTGAATGACCAGTGGTAAACCATTCCAGACCCGTGGTTAATTAGTTAATTAAGTAAAATTCAAGAGGGTGATTTCCACAACTGGTACCTATGAAAAAATGGTGGTGGGCTAGTAACCTCTGTAACCCAAAACTTGTTTATATGTCAAAATCAAAGTAAATAAATACTGCAGGTATATAAAAAGGGGTGAAAATAACGTCATGGCATCTGAGAGAGGGTCTTTGAGAAAAACCTAAATGGGTGATATCACACCTCTAGAGGAGAGGCCTGAAGAGAGGGGGTGCAGCTGGTACATTGTTCCGGGGCCATGGAGCCCACAGGGGCCCGTGACCGATAAGTTTTTTTTTGCTCATCAGGTTTTTCGAAGAGTTGATAAAAATTTTTCTGGTACCCGTCACAATTTTTTTGTACCGTGACCCGGAACTTCTCTCGGCGGTCCTGCTAGAGGCGCAAAGGGTTAGTAACTATTAGGATGATTATATGGCTTCTAGCAAAACCCTATTTTTCAAACCTCAAAATTTTGACCTCACTAAAAATTTATTCTGTTCATTATTTGCTAAATGCATGGATGATGGCAGAATTTACCGGTGCTGACTCTAACGGCTATATCGGCGGCATAGACGAAGTCGGACAAATAGTCGACGGCAATCCACAGGCGAGAGTAGTTCTCCTGGACTTTCGTGTAGGCGCTTCGTGTGATCAGCATAACGAGATTGTACAGAACGAACGCAGATACAACGGCCAACCATCGATAGTAGAAATCGGACGACGGATCAATGACGAAGAAACAGCAGCTGAATGTACAACAGTTCAATCTCACAGGCATTAAGTCTGCCTCTATAGGAAGAATCTATGCTGGTTGAATTACTACTACTATTATTATTATTATTATTATTATTATTATTATTATTATTATTATTATTATTATTATTATTATTATTATTATTATTATTATTATTATTATTATTATTATTATTATTATTATTATTATTATTATTATTATTATTATTATTATTAGCCTATTATTATTATTATTATTTATTATTATTATTTATTATTATTATTTATTATTATTATTTATTATTTATTATCATTATTATTATTATTTATTTATTATTATTATTATTATTATTACTATTATTATTATTATTATCCAGAACGACCAATTTAGCCAACCAATCAGAACGCTTGAAGGTAACCAATCAGAACGCGCCAACCAATCAGAACGCATGGTTTAACGCAAATCAGAACGCTCAAAAATCAAACAGATAACGATTTTAATGTTATAGATTATCCAGACAACACGCTGACATGTTTAAAATCAAAATCAAAAGACAACGCTGACATGTCAATGAAGGTCAGAAGGTGGCGATGGTGATAGTAGCCTAATAGGCAGTGGCGGTTCCACGTGGGGGATGAGTGGGGATGCATCCCCCCACCGGACTTCCGAACTTTTTCGGACTATTTTTCGGTGAAAGTCTTGTAAAACTACGGGGAAAACTGAGGATGACCCTCCTTTTTGCTTGTCAACCTATTTTTCGATAAAAGTATAGTAAAATTAGAGGGAAATCATTTTTGTCAGTCTTTTTCGGAAAAGTTTATTGATTTTGTCCCTTCTATTTTCATCCCCTCACCAGCTTCCTATGAATTCATTTCATCCCTCCCCCACCAAGAAATCCTGGAACCGCCACTGGTAATAGGCCTACTACTACCACTACTGCTACTACTACTACTACTACTACTACTACTACTACTACTACTACTACTACTACTACTACTACTACTACTACTACTACTACTGGGTTTGACTCTAACTGTCCTGCAGTAGAGATATCAAATATCGTGAAGACTCAGTGCAAGAAATCCTGACATCGCCTAAATAATTGAGAGGTAAGAGAGCGTCTACCTGAATGCTGATTGACGATTTGTCTTCTCTGAAGTCGAAGCAATGGAATCGCCTGGATACGCCCCACTTCCTCGCATATTATCGGCTTTTCTCGCCAATCCGTACTTATCCAAGAATGAATCCACCCTCGTTTGAGTGGTTGGAGAAACTCTGGATTTTCTGTACAAATTTACCCACGACCTCATCATCTGCAAGAAAGCGACTTATTATTATTATTATTATTATTATTATTATTATTATTACTACTACTACTACTACTACTACTACTACTACTACTACTACTACTACTACTACTACTACTACTACTACTACTACTACTAGGTGTAGATGGCAACAATGCAAACGTAACAAGATGGACCAGGGAAAAAACAAAATTGTGTCAGGCCTATATATTCTGTCAAAGCTAATAAATTATAAGTTGGTGATTTTACAAGTTCATTCCAAAATTCAAATCCGTTTCCTCAAAATATACTTGTTTGGATAGGCCAGTGTGGTCTTCAGCGCCTCAAATAACACAATATTGTAAATAAAGCAATAACATTTTAAATATATATAAACTGTACCACCTACAATAAAAAAATAAAAGAAACTGTTACATGGCCTTGTATTTACTGGACTCGGCTGCTTTTATTAATATCTTGATTTATCAATTGTATAAAAGACCTTATACTTAAAAATTGCATCTCACTAATTAGTTTCCATGTAGTCAATAGATCAAGTTGGCCAACAGCATATGAGCCAATACAGACCTTTAGACGTATGCACTGCAACTGACAATACCGGCATTTTTTTAAAATGATCTTATTTCGCAATAACGCAAGCAAAGCGTATTCCGACCATTTTGCTTTGAAACTCCACTAACAATAGGGAATCATTAGGGACCTTCACAGAGACCTGGCGGTTATGCGAATTTGCAATATTCATAGGATTTTTAAAACGCGTAACAAAGGTATGTTTCTGGCAAAATTTTAAAAAGATAATTTTCAAGAATTTTCAACATCTATTTCTCTCCTTTTGTCTTATTTGGCAAAATATGAATAATTATGCCTAATATGTCTGCATATTTTCATTCAAATTGAATCAGAGCTCATGTTTTGCCATTTATTCAACGCTCAGAAGTTCGCCAGATGGCCTGATAAATTTTGTTGATATTACATCATAGACCCCTTAAGTCTTAAGAGGTCTATGTATTACATGGTATTATTAGGGTCGCGACACGTTACAAAACCGCTCGAGTGGACCGCGTTTATAAAATGCTTGGGAAACCCTGCTTTAGACTGCTTAACATTAGGCTAAACAATTTGCATATGGGTTTTCAAAAACATATGAAATTACTTATAGAGGAATTGTAGCCAAAATGTTGCATTGCACTAGGCTGGGAGTGACTTGATTGTTGTATTTTGTTAGCTTGCAAGAAAATACCTGACACATGCATGTCCGGTATTGGTTCAATTTTTTTCACTGAACAAATAGGCAAAATACCGGACAGTCCGGCTAAAAGCCTGACATCTGGTAACCCTAATTATTACACGAAGACAAGATGGAAGAAAACAGAGACCGGTGGAAGACCAAGAAAGGGTGGACGGATGACATCAACAGAGGACTTGAAAATGAAGAATTTGACAATAATTGCAGAAGAATGCAGATTAACACAAAACTGAACAAAGTGGAACGGTTTCATGTCTAACTATTGCAGATGAAGAAGAAGAAGAAGAAGAAGAAGAAGAAGAAGAAGAAGGAGGAAGAGGAAGAGGAGGAGGAGGAGAAGAAGAAAGGAGGAGGAGGAGGAGGAGAAAGAAGAAGAAGAATAAGTAGAAGAAGAAGAAGAAGAAGAAGAGGAAGAAGAAGAAGAAGAAAAGGAGCAGGAGGAGGAGAGGGAGAAAGAAGAAGAATAAGTAGAAGAAGAAGAAGAAGAAGAAGAAGAAGAAGAAGAAGAAGAAGAAGAGTAGAAGAAGAAGAAGAAGAAGAAGAAGAAGAAGAAGAGGAAGAAGAAGAAGGAGGAGGAGGAAGAAGAAGAAGAAGAAGAAGAAGAAGAAGAAGAAGAAGAAGAAGAAGTGACTCAAAGTGACTGTTAGGCCTACTGTATATGAGCAATTTCAATTTATCATGAATATCGCTATTCGTTGCTCTATACCGGGTGCCATATAGACTACTCTTGCTAAGGCTCTGCTTAGTCTACCTGGTCAACAATTCACCTTTGTTTTCTAGTTAGTGTCTAATGTACAGTGCATGGATCTACATACACATACATGTACATTCTCTGGTGAATTCGTCGTCTGTATTAATTTTCCGATGAGAAATTTGAGATCTGCGTCTCTTGAAACTGAAATCGCGTGTACTATCGAACTATTAGCAATCTATTTCTGAAATCCGAGCGACAAGAACATCTAACAGGCAAACAACAAGAAGTACTCTGGAGTCTGGATGGATGGATGGATGGATGGATGGATGCAGTGTTTAATCTAGACTCCGGTCTCCGGAGGGAACTGACAAAGCCGGGGGAATTCTGCTAGGGTGCTGCTTTTAGTTAATGCAGTATGCCAGTGTGCCAAAATTTCCGGGGGTTAATTTGCTTGGATGGGTGGATGGATGGATGGGTGGGTGGGTGGGTGGTATAACAGAGTGGGGCTCGTCATTACAGCTGACATCTTGCATTGGGTCGCTTGGCTTCGAATCCTGTCATCGCCTGACAGCATCTCGTACAAATGAAGCACTGCCTGGTGACAGTGTCAGGAAATTCGAGAAGTCTTGTGAGGCAGGTGAACGTTCACAGACAGACAGACAGACAGACAGACAGACAGACAGACAGACAGACAGACAGACAGACAGACAGACAGACAGACAGACAGACAGACAGACAGACAGACAGACAGACAGACAGACAGACAGACAGACAGACAGACAGACAGACAGACAGACAGACAGACAGACAGACAGACAGACAGACAGACAGACAGCTTAGATGAAACCCTGAATGAATGGATGGATAGATGGATAGATGGTACGGATAGACGGATGTATGGATGAGGGATGGATGGATAGACGATACGGATTTCGAAGAGAACTGAATTCTGGGATTCCACTGCACCTGTATTTTGCTCCTGCCGCACCTTGCACCTTTGACACAATCCCTGTCGAAAGGCGTCACAATAAAGCAAGTAAGGAGGAAAAGTTTGCACCTTTCGATCAAGTGCCAGAGAAAAGTGCCTCATCACTCGTCAAAGAACTGTTTGGTCAGGGCGCCGAGAGGGGCCAGGGGTATTTTACACCCCTAATACTTCCCCAACACCCCTCCCCCAATTTGAGGTCGACACCACCACCCCCAAAATGGTAATGTGACAATGGTATGCATACAAAATGCATACTAATTAGCTCCGGACACACCCCCAATTTGAAGTCGACACCCCTCAAATTCACAATCCTAGAAATATCCCCGGGGGCAGAGGAGGCAAATGCACAAGGGCCCGGCGGTCTGGAGGGGGCCCGGGTCGATGATGAAGATGTATAATCAACAATATTAACGCTAAAAAGTCAACATGGCACGTGCACAGGGGCCCGGCGAGTAAAAGGGGGTGGGCCCCGGGCGGTGAGACATCACAAACAGCGTGAAAAAGAGCGATAAGCAAAAAAATGTCGTCACCTATTTTTCCCAGATTTGTGACTTGTCAAGGGCCCGCCGACCCATCTGCACAGGGGCCCCCGCGAAAATTTTCTCGGCGGGTCTGTGCTTGGTCGATTAGAATTTGGAACCCAGTAGGCCTACTGGACACAACTGGACACAACTGGACACAACTGGACACAACTGGAAACAACTGGACACAGCTAGACACTACTGGACACAACTGGACACAACTGGACACAACTAGACACTACTGGACACAACTGGACACAACTAGACACTACTGGACACAACTGGAAACAACTGGACACTACTGGACACAACTGGACACAACTAGACACTACTGGACACAACTGGACACTACTGGACACAACTGGACACAACTGGACACAATGGACACAACTGGACACAACTAGACACTACTGGACACAACTGGACACTACTGGACACAACTGGACACAACTGGACACAACTAGACACAACTGGACACAATGGACACAACTGGACACAACTAGACACTACTGGACACAACTGGACACTACTGGACACAACTGAACACAACTGGACACAACTGGACACAACTGGACACAACTGGACACAACTGGACACTACTGGACACAACTGGACACTACTGGACACAACTGGACACAACTGGACAGTGGCCATGCATGATTAAAATATTAAAATCAGCGATGCTCGGCCTCACAGTCACCTAGGGCATGAGTGCAACAACTTTAAGTAAGTAAGTAAGTAAGTAAGTAAGTAAGTAAGTACCGTTCAGATTATTGTGGTGACTCGTCCACAGGTAAATATCTATTAAACGAAGCATGCACGTCCAGCTTAAAAGTGAGGTTTATTATTATCCATGCGCCATTATGGCGCCACAGAAGCCGACGCCACTGAAAAAGATTATAACGAGACTTTTAATTAATTGATTCCGAATGTTTCCGCAGACATTTTAAAAATTTTATGTAAAAAATACATGTCCTCAAAAAATCCGCAAATTCATTTTAATTACACCAACAGTGTCAGTGAGTTTGGAAGAACATAGCGTATGATCATCATCATCTTCTTCTTCTTCGTCTTGATTAGGTGAGATATATTGGTATCCGAATAATTATTATTATTCTGACACCAATATATCTCACTTAATCAAAGGCAAAATTGTTGACATCTTTTCATTTTGCTTGTCAGAATTTTCCTACGAAAATCATGGGAACCATAGCCCCCCTTTTGGGAAATCCTGGCTACGCCACTGGGTTAGTCGTGTATTTATGATCTTACCATGGTAATGCGTACGAATCTTCCAAACTCTGCAGGCAATGCTATCGGCGGCGCATCTGTACGCGTGGATTGCGAATCGTTCGAAATGGTATTACCAGCGCTTCCACTAGGTCCGCTTTCTTCCGAAAACGTCTCCATCTTTCGCAGATTATAATATTTCAAGCCAATACGATGGCTTAAAACTAATTCGAATGCGATGGCTTGCTGGCTTACTTACTTACTGGTTGTCGTAGCCCGAAATAAGCGCAGTCATGGCGTTCTATGCAGATAGCATTTGACGACTGACTTTACGAAGTTTAAAGCGAAGACGCTGGCGAAGACGGTGCATTTCAATCGCCTGTCGCACGCCTAGAGAGGTCTGATGCATCTTCGTTGGTCCGTTGAGCCGCCTGCAGCGAATATTCTGCACTACAGCTAATTATTTTCCACATTTCTGGTTAATGCATTACAACTATCTAACCCGAAAACCTATAGTTGTATCTGCAGTACCTTCGTTGGCATCCCTGTTAACATTCATCGATGTAATAAACGTTTTTTACGTTTTTTTTATTTTACTCACGTTTTTACGTTTTTAACGTTTTTTAAAATGTTTGTAACGTTGTTGACGTTTTTTTAACGTTTTTAAAATTATTTTTCCGACGTTTTTGCATCTATGTTAATATCTACTTAGGTCAGAAGCGTATTTGAGTCAGAAATTTCATCGGAAATGTGAATGAATTAATGAAGGGAGGAAGGCAGGAATGAAGGAATACAGAGAGGACGGAGGGAAGGGAGAAATGAAGAAAAGAAGTAAGCAAGAAAGCAAGAAATCAAGGAACGAACGAAGAAATAAGGAAGCAAGAAAGGAAGGAAGGAAGCAAGCAAATGATGGAATAAATATACAACTTTAGGTGTCCAGACAAAATCGCGGACGACAAAATAGCGGAGACAAAATCGCGGAGACAAAATCGCGGAGACAAAATAGCGGAGACAAAATCGCGGACGACAAAATAGCGCAAAATAGCGCGAAGCAAGAAACGATAGAGAGCACAACTTTCAATTTAACATCAATTTAAAATCGTTATTCTTTACCTTAAAACCCTGAGCTAACTTTGGTAGACAACCGTTTATCACGTCGCAAAACTTGGGCGATAACAGACGTTGCATGCAATTGTTCGTAGTCTGCCCTCTTTAGTGAATCATTGCAGCGTCAGAAACCCCGACGTTTCCAAAAAAATACGTGTACAGCGTCACAAATGGTCTCAAATTTTAACAACGATACTGATTATCTTTAACAAGTCATAGCCGAGCGTAGTTAAATCATCGAAACGAAAAACGATACTGAATATCATTCACATGACATAGCCGAAGCAAGAAACGATAGAGAGCACAACCATCACTTCAAAACTTTAGTATGTTTATTAAAATTAATACAACTTTTCAAAGCTAATCAAAGATACTGATTATCTTTAACAAGTTATACTAAACAGTTAAAAAAAAACGATACTCCATATTAATCAATAACGTAGAATTAACGATAAAGGTCTCTTCATATCAATCAAAATTAATACACGTCGCTAATCAAAGAGACGTATCGCATATACTAAACTGTCGGCGCTCCATTTTAATCAATAACGGTTTTTCTCTTCGTATTTTGTCGTCCGTTCGATTTTGATTACGTCCGCTATTTTGTCGTCCGCGATTTTGTCTCCGCTATTTTGTCGTCCGCGATTTAGTTATGGTACCACAACCTTAACCCATTAACCGTGTATTTAACTGTAACTCAATGTAAAATGGACGGATATATCCGGGATCCCCAGTTAAGGGGTTAAGTGAGTCAGTACATCAGCACTTCTGTCACTTTACACGAGGTTGCAAATTATTGGCAATATATGGCGAATATTAATTATGATACCAGTGTGATAGGCCTACGCAATCTAAACCCCCAATATTTCTTTTGCTGACGACAGGCTTTTAAAATAAATCCTTGTGAAAATTCCCAAAATTTCTCTCAAAATGCTCACATTCTTCTTCCTGCGGCGTCTACCAATTGTTGGATGACCGTGGGAAACCAACGTACGATAAAATAAAAAATGGGAGTCGATAGCAGTGAGAAAAATTGATTTGAATCTAGAAAGAAGTAAGTACAATTTAGTGGACTTACATAGCGTAGCCAGTGGCGGTTTCAGGAGTTCTTGGCGCGGGGGGATGAAAAAATTTCTAGGAAGTTGGTGGGAGATGCAAAGTGAAGAAGAAGAAAAGAAAAGAGAGAAAAAGGTCATTGTTAGTGTTTTCCCCACCAAATGCTAATAAACCTTGCCAAAAAAGGCAGACAAGCAAAAAGGAGTCATTCGCAGTATTTTTCACTAAGGTTTTTAAAAATTCACCGGAAAATAGGTTGACAAGCAAAAAAGGTCATCCGGAACCCCGGTGGGGGATGCATCTCCAGTCATCAACATGGTGAAACCGCCGTTGGTAGTATAGCTGTTTATTCCTAGGCGCTTGATCTACAGTTGAAATAGCTATAGCCGAAGTTTAGTGGTCAGCCGGGTAAGGGCAATTCCAGAGATCAGTCAGAGTTGGAGTGAGGGAGCAGCAAGGCAGACAGGGCCATATTAAGGCGGAGGCTGAGGGGGCTGTAGTCCCCGGCCCATCATGAAAATAGGCCCACCGATTTTCGAGATAACCTTTTTTTGCTTGTCAGCACGATTTGGAAGCAGTGGCGGCTCCAGGATTTTTTCAAGTGTGGGGCCGTTGGGAATTGGGGTGGCAAATTCTACTCATGGGGCCAAACATTTTTTGTTAGGTATGTAGTATTAAGTATGGGGTCCCAACAGAGGGGCCACTTAGGAGTAGGAACTCAATAGGGGCACGGCCCCACCGGGCTCCCACTGGGTTCCCACTGTGGAGCCGCCACTGTTTGGAAGGGAGATACCTTTTTTTGCTTGTCAAAGATTTTCAGTATAGACGACGGCCCTTTTTTCAGCCCCCCCCCCGGCCCACTCGGACCTTAATCCGGCCCTGAAGGCAGAGTATGAAAAAAGAAAATAGGACGTGATTTAAATTTAGACGAATGGTGCCAGCCGATGTTAGCGTGAAACACATAATTCATAATTACATTTAAAAGAATAATTTTTACACACAGCGCAGAAAATGAAGCCAAGACAAGAAATATCGTTTATATGAAATTTCTGATCTTTCTCTATCTCTCTCCCTGTCTCTTCCTCCCTCTCTCTCTCTTTTTCTCTCACTCCTTAAGTAATTGTTTTCTTGCTATAATAATTGTTAGTCAGCATATGAAATTTAAGCGCATATTAATCGCCGATGGTGTAAATGTTACCGCATCTATAGATGGCTTCTGAGATCCACGTGCCCTGCCTAAATACATTGCGCGTGGTATAGGAAATCTAGCAGCATCTAATGTCATTCTCGTGCCTATGGAGAGAGTATTAGTTACACAATGGCTAATGAGAAAACGAACTTTGCCAAAGCTTTTCATCACTCTCTCTCTCTCTCTTCCCATAAAATTGCATCTTAAAAATTCAGCCGATCGAGTGAATGAGGGAGTGACTAAGTGAGTGAGTGAGTGAGTGAGTGAGTAAGTGAGTGAGTGACAATTCCTAGCATGTCACGCATAGTAGTACCAGCGTTGCCTATATTTATAATATTATATCGACAATGAGTGTGCATAGACGCATCTATGCTAAGGTTGTCGCGTTGGCATGAACATATGTGCTACTGTTTGCGCTATATAAATAACGATTGTGTCGTGCTAATCGCAGGAGTAGCTTCATCAACCAAACGAGAGAGAGAGAGAGAAAAAAAAACTCGTCTAGAACGCTAAATTGAAAATGAAATCCTAGTAGGCAGGTTATCTCATCTCGTCGACTCATTGCGTCACAGGTAGTACAGGTGAGTCGTGACGATTCCAGGCAATGCTGCTCTCGGCGTCGTGAGAATCGTGCTCGACGCAAGAGGGCGCAAATAGAGTACAAGAGGAAACGATGGGGAAAAATCAAGGATATTTCTAAGTCTATGCTGCTCAGAGTACATTGACAAGTTGACAACCATTGCGAGATGTTTCTGAGACTCTGGAGATCCACAGTTTAACAACCGTTGTTAGCATTATTATAACCAGAAGCCAATCTCCTATATTCTGACCAAGAATATTTATGAATTTTATTCAAAAGCGACGATAAAATGTCATCATCATCGTCAAAGTCATCGTCAAAGTCATCATCATCGTCAAAGTCATCATCATCATCATCATCATCATCATCGTCATCATCATCATCATCATCGTCGTCATCATCATCATCATCATCATCATCATCATCATCATCATCATCATCATCATCATCATCATCATCATCATCATCATCATCATCATCATCATCATCATCATCATCATCATCATCATCATCATCATCATCATCATCAATCGATGGTATCTGAATAGTGAATAAATGCATCAACGTTTAGATCTGAAATACTGTGAATGATTGAATTGTAATCATCTGCAATACAGATCAGTGGCGTGCCTAGGGGAGTGGAAATGGCGATCCGCCCCTGGTGGCAAAAGAAAGGATCGGCAATTCAAGGCTTTTGCCCACAAGAAAGCAAGAACACCCGTTTTTTATTAGTTTTTGGCAGGGGTGGTCACATTTTCGATTGACGCAGCAACAAGGTGTGAAAATTGCATGTATAGGCCCTGCCTGTTTGCTATTGCTATTGCTATTAGGTCAATTCGACGGTACCTGCCAGTGAGCGCGGCTGTCCAAGTTAGTGCGGGCCCTGGTAGTGACACGAATTGATTACTGTAACGGTGTGCTTCTTGGACTTCCGGATACTAGACTGAACCGCCTACAATCAGTGCTGAACCAGGCTGCACGAGTGATTTTCGGCTGTCGCTGGGGTGACCACGTCACTCCTCTCCTTAGAGATCGACTCCACTGGCTCCGTGCTCCACAGCGCATTATCTACAAGCGCTGTTGGCTTACGTTTCGGGCTTTACACGATCCACTCTGTCCTGATTATCTAACTGTGCGTGTACGAAGATCGACTGTGATCGAGAGGAGATCGGTTCTCAGGTCCAGTCGGAGAGTGCAGTTGTTGGTCTCTCCTTCGTCCAAGACCCCTAAGTTTGGGGAAAGATCATTCGCGCGTGGGAATCCCGCCCTGTGGAACTCTCTTCCAACAATGTGACTGGAGCAGTCTCAGCTGGACTTTTCATTATAAATTTGAAGACACATTTATTTAATATTGGATATGAACTGTGTTAAGCGCTCTTGTTGTAGACCCTAGCCTTGTCTACTGCGCTATATAAATTGTCAATAAATAAATAAATAAATAAATATTGAATTGGCATTACCAGTAGTAAATAAGCACGAACCAAGGCTAATTAATAGCTGTTGCGTTCGATTTATTAATTAATTACTTCATTTAAGAAATTTGGGTCGGCACCTGGGATTTATGGGGCATCTATGGCTCCAGCGGTAGGTCCACCATGTTGATGACTGGGGATGCATTCCCGCACCGGAGTTATTTTGCTTGTCGACACATTTTTCGTAAGCTTTTAGAAATTTGTACCATTCGATGAACCGCGGATGTGTATGACATTTTTGTTGCTCGTCACCCTATTTTCCGGTAAGCTTCTAAAAAATTTAATGAAAAATACTGCGAATAACGTTTTTGTTTGTCAGCCATTTCCTGCAAGGTTTATTAACATTTAGTGGGCAAAACACTAAGAATTACCTTTTCTCTCATTTCTTTTTTGTTAAATTTGCATCCCCCACCAACTTCCTATAAATTTTTCATCCCCCACCAAGAATTCCTGGAACCGCCACTGTATGGCACCGTCCCAAACGCAACATGCCCTAGGTACGCCACTGGTTGATTTATTCAATTTTAGTGTATTTATTCAACTATTTGAAATGTCCTTTGAAACCGTATTAGCTATTCTTATAAGCAATCGATGTTGGCAATTTTTGAGAATTCTACCCCGAGTTTCAGAGGGGCTTACTTAGCCTCCTAGACCACTTTAAATCATATTATTATTGTTAATATTGTTATTATGTTTAAAGTTACCCTCAACAAATCAGGGGGTTCATCCTCGCATTCCGCGGGTACAAGTGACTAGTGACAGTGGTTCTCACACAGGGCAGTCCCTACTGAACCACTTTAAACCTTAGTTTTATTATATTATTATTATTTAATAAGTGACCATCACCAAGAATTTTTGTTCCGGCTGTCATTATGGGGTATTCTTGTCAGGCTCATGAGGCAAGCCCTGGGGCAATTATAATCCTGTTGCCATGTCTTCAGTTCAGGGTAATTTATCAACGGTTTCAGCGACGGTAATAGAGGGTCACATGTTTGTTCTAACAGCTATTAGCATCTTCACTATAAGGTCTAGTATTAAGCACCGTTCAGTTATTAATGTCGTGTCTGCGTTAGTAGATTGTAATAAAAGCTGGATTCCGGTAGAGAACAGCAGGGCTGTGGATGTTTGACTGGTTTCGTGTACATGCTGGAAATATTGTGAATCGTATTTAAGAGCGCTAAGATTGGTAGATTGATCAGACTTTGATCTGTAACATGCCTATCAACATAAGAAAGGCGCTTACGGTACAAACTGGCTTTGTCTTCATTACAATAATCGGTTCCCTTGTCGAGGTAATTGGAAATACTGATTAATTTTTTAAATGTAGGGAATTTGTGTTAATTTTTGGATAGCTGCAGGGCAGTTTGCGGTCTAAACCGGATCTTTTGCAGGTTATCAGGCGTCTGTGCACAGTATATACGCAGCTCAGCGATTTCACGCTCACAGCAGGCAGATAGGTTAGGTTAGGTTAGGTTAAAAAGTCAATTTATATAGCGCAAAAACATGAACAAAAAGTCAAAGGCTAGAGCGCTTTACACTAATATACGATGTCTCGAAGAAATGAGTTTTAAGTTTCCTTGCGAACGATTCAAGATTGGACTCTTTAGTCGCATGGCCGGGTAATGCATTCCAAAGAATAGGGTTTTTCTTGAACGACCTCTTTTAATTTTGCCGTTCGAGACGGAGGAGGAACGACCAGTCTGACGTCACGACTGGACCTTCGTTTTGTACGCCTTTTTGACGATGGTCTTAGGACCAACGACGCCAGGTAGTCCGGGAAAGCTGGATTTCGTTTTCACAATCGGAACGTGAGGATGCACCTTTGTAGGCAATACGCTCCGGGATGCAGAATGCCGCACATTAGATCAAGTTCTCAATTATAGCTAATTATACATAATTTATACCTTAAGGCACTCTAAAATCATTATTTCCACTATATTTGCGCTGATCCTTTTGGAAGTCGATATTGTCATTATCAGTGATATTTTAGTCTTTCAAATCATTTAAATTTTTATTTCTATTTTGTTTTAGAGCTACCATTTGAGTTTTTCTTTAGTTTTCGTTTTGTAATTTTTTGTTTTAGTTTTAACCTTGCAAATGTCACTTAATTTTCATTTTCTTTTCACAATTTATTTAAGGAAAAATTCGCAATCAAACCGTTTTGATCATCAGTTATTCAAATACAGTAGCCTAATGCGCCATGACGTTCAAGGTTTCAGACAGAACTAAGCATGTCAGCTCAAAAAATTGAAATAATTGTTGATTAATAATAATAATAATAACAATAATAATAATAATTTAAGTTCAAATTAAGTTAAATTTAAGTTGAATTGAAGTTACATTTAATAATTTAATTTAATAATTTTTTAAAAAGTTGTTTAGTGGGATTTATCTTTTGTTGAAAATCACTGTCGCTCATACAGACCTTTATTCAAACTTCTGTTTGTCCGTTACAGTTGTTCTCTTTGATTCTAATTGAATAGTGCTATTTTGAAAATGAGAGTCAGGAGATCGAACTATTTCAGAAACCCAGGTAGGGAAACAGCAAGAATTGAAATGAAAATACAGGTGCACTCCCGTTAATCCGCCATTCGTTAATCCGCCAAATTTGTTAATCCGCCAAAAATATATAGAACGAATTCAATCCCATTGTAAAACTACTCGTTTATCCGCCAATTCGCCAACCGCCATCCGCCAAAACAATTGTGATCCCAGCCCATTGATTTAATACTCTTTAATCCGCCAACCCACTAAACTGCTGATAAAAATCCGTGGTCATTCATCAGCTTTGGCGGATTTACGGATTTAGTTTTCTGTTTTTCTATATTATTGGCAACGGAATTGGCTATTGTCTGCCTCGTGTTTAAAAAAAATTTAATCGAGAAACATTCACGTCATCGAATACAAACCGATTTAGGAATTTAACAAAATCGCGACATATTATGTTTGTATAAAGACGAAAATCCAGAAACAAATCAAAAGGAAATTGCTGGTCACTTCAACCGCGATCGCCATTTCGTGCCGCATCGCCAGACAAAATTAACTGGCTTTTACAATAGATTTATACAAGATTAAAACAACAAGACAACAGGTACTGACTACTGAACGCATATAAAGCGAAGAAACGTTTTTTGCATGTAGAACTACAGTACACTGCATAGAACTGCATCTTTATCTTTATCTTCTTGACGACTTCTATAGCGCCGTACGCACGACGAAGGTCGAAGTCAAAGCCATACTTTGGCATGCCGATGGCGAACGTCGGATAACAGAGACAGCGTAAAGTCAGCCCTGATGGAAACGACGGAGATCGCCGCCCAAACGCCCACGGCAGCGAATCCCACAGAAAGGAGCCTTCAATGCGCTGTAGAACCGTCCGCACCAGGCACGTCAAATGAACAAAAACACGGGATAAGATGTTGAAAATTCCGCGGATGTTGTAAGAACTGGATCAAATGAGGCGAGCACACACGGAGAATTTCTGAGATGCGGACTGCTTGTTAATAAACCGTCGTCGAGCTAGGTGAATCCGACTTTGGATGGAAATTCCAGGTTACAATTAGAACGGATGTCGCAGCATTCCCGCACGGGTATCTAGTCTGCAGTTCTGCCAAGCCGCGTTGATAGAAAAATCGCAAAACAAGATGGCGGACCAGACAGGCGACGAATCAGCGAATAAAACCGTCCTAATCCACCCTCGAAAAGCGCAGAGGACCTTCCGAAAATGACGGGATGGTCATTCACGCACATTTTGCGCTAAAACGAGCGCAAAATATCGTCGAACTAAGATTAACGACGCTTTTCCGAGGCATGCACAGGAGCGTTTTTGCCGCCGGAAACGGCGCCACCGAAACCCTGCAACTATGCTTTTACAAGAAGCAATACTGTAGCGTAGTATATTGTTGTGTTTACTGTTCAGTGTTTATTCTAGGCCTTCTTGGGAGGGAAATTTCCCCAAAAAGTTTATAATCCCCCCAAAATTTTTTATATGTTGCATGGGTGGATGAAAATCCTCCCAAAGTGTGACGATGGGGGGTATTTTTTTGGAGAGGGGAAAAATATTTCGGCACGTGAGTGGAGGGTAAAAATAGTAGTAAGGATGGATTTTCGACACGGAGATCACCTTTTTTTGCTTGTCAACATTTTCGGACACCGAAATCATCTCCCCCCAAACATTTCAAAATCCTCCCAATGTCAAGGTGGCTAGAATAAACATTGTTTACTGTTTGCGTAGCATATAGCTGTTTTGTTCATGGTAGTGTACAAATAAGCTGATGTACAATCCGTCTCACCAAAAGACCTGTTTTCTTTAATCTGCCACATTCGTTAATACGCCAAAGCTTAAGAAAACGAATTAAGTCGGATTAACGAGAGTGGACCTGTATCTACACATAATTATTAAACAATAGCGGTGTCAATACATTTTTAAAACATATATATCCCAATCACAATCAATGCAATATTAATACAAATAAATGCATAGAAAATCCAAAATAAATTTACATTGTCCATCGAAAATAATTTAGACTCATTTGACCGCATTAAATAAGTGATTTTTGATTTCGTCATCTCATCACCTTTCTTAGACGGGAACAAAAATATAAACTTGAGAAACCACGCCCGTAAGGTCGTGGCAAGCCCTGGTTGAGAAAGGAGGAGCCACAGAGGCACGCACACACACAAACACACATAAGGTCATCAATGCAGACGAAATGAACCAAGCACAAATTGCGAGGGGAGAGATATTTTATGTCAACACCTTTATTTGACAACAAACATAATTTATATATTCGAGGTTTTGTGCTAAAACGTAATGAATAGACCGCTGGAAGTAGTGAAGAATAGAACACTATCTGCTATTTTAGAAAACCAGATAGCAGCAAACTGCACGAATTAGAGTGAAAATATCTACAGGTAATGATCAATATCACGATACCTTTACTGGATCATTAGTGCCTCGATATGTCTGCTAAACAGATTAACGACGCAGTATACAGCTATAGGCTTCGACCTGCAATAATTGGTCTCTTCAGTTGCAAGATTAGCTTATCACAACGCTTTGAAAGCAACGCAAGACATAAGCTAATATTATTATATTATAGTCACCAACTTACCAAAGTCAACTGCAGAATACTTTTCAATATTAGAAGATAAGACAGGGCTTTCTGCCTTCTATGAGCCATGTACGGTGGTACTCGTCAGCATATTAGTGACAATCCAGCATTGCATTATTGTTATATTTGCATGACTTCAGCATCGCATGCGATATGAAAAGAGAAACACTTTATAGTACAAATATATCGCTATCATTAGCTTCATCTTATTCATCTTGTTCCATCAAGTCGACATCATCGACTCCTGGTGAAATCACGGATGAGTCTCATCCGCTCTTCTCTACTCTTCGTCATTCTATTCAGTTCTTCCAATGTCATGCGTGTTGTTTCATAGATTCCGCCTGTCTCCATCTCGTGCGTGGTCTTCCTCTTCCTCTGCTTCCTTCCATTTTTTCTGACATAATATCATTTTAATATTGTTAATTTTGTTCTCATTAAGCATCGCATGCGATAGGAGAAGAAAATGCCTCAGTTTTTGTCTCAGTATTTTAGCCTCTAGTGTGACCTTATTCATCTTGTTATTTTAAGTCTTTAGCTCATAATCACTTTAACCTCAGGAAGAGTCTCATCCGAATTAAGCTCTACTATTATTCATTCTATTCAGTTCTTATTATGTCATATTGTTAATATTATTTATTGCATTATTCCGTCTGTCTCCATCTACAGATGGTGTGGAATAATAAAATAATCTTCCTTGATTATCAGTGGTGGTTTTTTCTGGCATATTATTATTATTAAAATAGTGTAATTGGTTCTCTACAGATGGTGTGGAATAATAAAAAAATAACATTATTGTCTCAGCATTTTAGCCTCTAGCATTATGATTATGGTTGGATTATTATTATTCTATTATTTAGCTCATTAAATTATTAATCTACAGATGGTGTCATGAATAAACCAATTATTAACATTATTATTATTAGTGGTGGTTGTTATTATTATTATTATTATTATTATTATTATTATTATTAATCTACAGATGGTGTGGAATAATAAAATAATAACATTATTGTTATCAGTGGTGGTGGTGGCATTTATTATTATTATTATTATTATTATTATTATTATTATTATTATTATTATTATTAATCTACAGATGGTGTGGAATAATAAAATAATAATATTATTGTCATCAGTGGTTGTGGTATTGTTTCTGTCGTTTTTGCATTACTCAAATGGATTTCGTGTGATATCTTCAGGTGAGGGTGAACTGCCTGGGATCCTTGCAGGTGAAACTAATCAGTTACAGTAATCCAGGTGGACTGGGCAACAACGGCCATTGCTGTGATGGAAGATCGATATTCTGTGAATCTGGAGGAGGGTGCGACCACTATTTCAAAATCTGCATAGATGCGTTCGACAGCAGGTAAGAAAACCTAAAAAAGCTATGGAAAACAAAATCAATCGTATTCCCTGTTTCAGCTTACGGCAGTTACCTAAGTCCACGATACAAGCAAACAGCCCAGTGGCGTAGCGAGGGGGCAGTGGGGACGAACCGCCCCGGGCGGCACTTGCCCTAGGGGCGGCATTTTCGAGATTTTCGAATTTTTGAATTTTGATAAGGTTTTTTGCTGTTGATAACTTTTATAACGTTTTTTCTTTTTTCCTTGTCAGGAAATCTCGAATTTCGGGAAGTTGATAAGGTTTTTTTTGCTTGTCAGGAAATTTCGAATTTCGGGAAGTTGATAACGTTTTTGTTGCTTGTCGGGAAAATTTATTTCGGAGGCGGCAATTTTTTCTCGCCCCGGGCGGCACTTTACCTCGCTACGCCACTGAAACAGCCAGACTAAAGCAGTGGCGTAGCTAGGATTTGTAGGCCCTAATGCAAAAATTATTAATGGGCCCCTTCAACTTAAAAAGTCACAACATGACGAACAGTGCACTAAGGCTTAAAATATTTTAACACTTAGGCCTAATGATAACGCATCGTCTGTCACCGGATTCCGGAAACTGAAAGCTGTAAAACGGCTTTGTTTTTGTAGCGCTGTCATATTTAATACCTACCAAATTTATCTGATTAAGACTGATTTTTAATGTGTTTTTAATTATTTACTTTTGTTACTATTTACTTTCTTTTTTACATTGGTGGTCAAAAAGGGCCCCCAGTTCTTCTGGGCCCTAATGCCTTGCTTATTCTTGCTATATGGTAGCTACGCCTCTGGACTAAAGTCTTCGTGGAATTGCAGAGGTTAGATTCGAACTCACAATTTCTTCGGGTGTTGACCGCCTCTCTTCGATTTCACCTCTAATTTTGTTTCTTCAAACTCTTATCCGGTCAATCAGCTGTGTCAGTTTTCAATGCACAGAACAGCAATATAGTCTACTTTGTGGCAAACAGTCGGCATACTATTTGCCTATGATAATACTCATTAATGATCTGAATAGGGTAAACCAAATTGACACATTTTGGCAAGTAGTATGACCTTCCCAATGTCTGTCCCTCCCCCCCCCCCAAAAAAAAATTAAGCTCTCCCCAATGTCTAGGTGGCTAGAATAGCTACTGATTATCGCTGGATATATCTGCCTATTTAAATGGCGCTATAAAATGTACTTTATCGTAGAACGAACAATGCACGTGACTAGCTTTCTATATTCGGTGCACTGAAACAGACGCAAGCGCTTTCTAGCCTGCGGCATTTGACCATCTCCCCTTATAACGCACCTTTGGTTTACGACTAAAATTAAAACGCGCATCGATGCTAGTCTACGATTCCTTTAAGGGTTCATCGACATTTGCGCGACTGACATTTGGGCGCTGACATTTGCGCACCGACTCTTGCGCGCCGACATTTGCGCGCCGACATTATCGCGTATTTCGAGCGAAGCACGAATTGCGCTATAAATTAAAAGTCATCCATGCTTTAGTAACTATAGTCTTAATTATAACCCAAAATCAAACCCTAACTCTAACCCTAACCCCAATTATATCAACTAATATCGCGCAAATGTCGGCGGGCAATTGTCGGTCGCGCATTTGACGGGTCACCCCTTTAAGCGGAGCGATAAATTAGAGAGATAAATGATATCGTCTTTTTAATCAAAGGCTATTTAGTGCACTAAGACAGAGGTCGGCAACCTACAGCACGCGTGTCAGACGTGGCACGCGTAGCGATTTTCAGTGGCACTCGAAAGGTCCAAAAATTTATTTTATGTCCTGCTTTCTACTTCCGAAGTAATGTAATTAATTCAAGACCAAATTTCTTTTGTATAATAATATTATTTGTTGCACCTACGAGTACTTATAAGCCTTATAAAAGGGCTTATAACCCTTATATATATTTAATAATATAATATATAAAAATATGGTAAGGTTGATTGGTTGTTGGCACGCTGAAGGGTAAGGATGGGTTGATGGCACGACGGAATTAGAAATAATATTAACTTTGTTGAAAAATGGCACTACTGAATGAATTAGAAATCGAGATCAGCTATTCTGATAGATCCTGACCTATAGGCCTATTATTCATGTACTATGTAATGTGTTCGAGTAGTCCTTCTAGGACGATTTACCACAAAAATCTTAACTTTCAATAAATAAATATATAAATAAATAAGACATTTCTCCAAAACGCTCTGAAAAAGTAATGCAGAAAACAATCTGTTATCATCAAATGCCTTCTATTCTATTCTCTAATTTAAAATGTAGTGTGAAAAAAAAAACCAGACTATATTAAATCAAAATGTGACTAGTCCGGTTTTTTTGCGCCACCCTGTAGAATGTTTTCTAGCTTTTTATCGAACCAGGAACATACTTCGAATTTAAAATAGAAAAGTCTGCCAGACTACATTTTAAACTGCGAATAAAAGTTATGGAGCATAATCAATATGTTTCCTATCAGCTTTCAGATGTCAGATATCCCCCATGCATAGGCGTGAACTTGGATTTAAAAAGAGGGGGCAATTAGTATTAGTCAAAATGGAAAGTCTTTAGTCAGATGATTAATTAGATCTTAATCACTCTCATTAGGAACTGAGGTTATATAGCGCATGCAGTCGCCTGAATATTCTATTCAACTCATGTGCCTTTCCCCTTCCCTCGCCGAGCCTCTCTGAACGTAAGGGGAGACTCTGAGCCAAGCGACGCAGTGGACAGGGGCGTAGCGACGAGGGGGTATATCGGTATATATAGCCACCCAAATTAGTCTACCTTAAAGTTTTTTATGTGATTTACATGTGGTTATATGTGGTTTATATGGTTTATGTGGTTTATAGTTAAGATTTATACCCACCCAAAATATTTATACCCTCCCAAATCAAATTCCTGGCTACGCCTCTGGCAGTGGAAGGTTTACCCCGATGTTTTCTGGACGTCTGCCCCCTCTGACACTTCTAACATTTTCTTGTGGCTTCAACTTGATGATTATATCCAGGGATATTTTTACACCCCTAACAAACCCCCATTTGAGACCGACACCCCTCTCCAACCACCCCAATTCTAGCTATGGAATGGCCTTTTTTGCTTGTCAGACTCTTTGTTGGCAGGGGACCCCCAGAATTTACCGACACCCCCAGATTGATGATCCTATAAAGAGATAACCCTGAGGATACCGTTGTGGTTATTCAGAGACGACAGCTGACAAGATGTCCTCTCGGGTCTAGGACCACCGGGACCACTTACGATCAGGCAAACAACAACTTCGGACCTAGGATTGGATCGACAGAAAATCCTATGAGCTTCAACTTCAGTGTATGGCAGGTTAGCAAGACTCTGCAGGTGCGCTGAAGCACTAAATTACCAATTGCCTATAATAATATACAATGGATGCTGATCAGTGGCGGTTCCACGTTGGGGATGACTGAAGATGTATCCCCCACCGAGCTTTTTTCTGTTTGTCATCAGCGTTTGACGCTGGGTATCTGACCTTTTTTGCATGTCAGCCTTTTTCAGGAAATTTTAATTTTATATCCATTTCGGTCAAAAAACACTATTAATTTGTTAATTTTTTTTAACATGTATTTAACTTTTCAATGTAAAATTTATGGATATTTCCGGATCCCCAGTTAAAAGGTGACTGCTAATCAACCTTTTGCATTTCAGCCTTTTCATGAAATTTTATCTTGTACAACCTTAACAAAATAAACAAAAACCCTTTAGTCACGTGATTACTGAAGTGTTGGTGTGAGGTTTATAGGACTTAGTGGTTCATCCAGAAATATCCATAGGACCATTTTTAGAATCCAACTCAACACATCAAATTTTCGACCAAACCCAACCCAATAGGATTACTTGACCAAATCGAACCAAACCCACCGTAATACATTGCAATTTCTTAAATCGTGACTTATTTTCTGACCCAACCCAACCAAGCCCATCATTAATATGGTAAAGTCAGTGGTTAATTGAGCCGGATCTTGCCGGATCTCCAATCTGGGACGTCTGGCAAGAGATCCGACACGGCTATCATGAGATCCGGAACGTCTGACATCAGATCCGGAACGTACGTTTTATTCGTTGTGATCTTTTATTGTTTACTTTAGCACTTTGCATGCAAGAGAAAGAAAAGAAAACGTGAACTGTACTCTAAATTTTCGTTTAAAATGAATAAAAAAGTTGTGAAGAAATTTTGTGGCGGAGGAAAAATAAGGAGATCTGGCACCTCTGAAAAAGTAATTAAACCACTGGGTAAAGTCTGACCCAACCCATGGGTTAAACATGGACATCGCTGGGTTAATCCGGCTTCTAACCTACTCCATCAATTGTGATCATTACTGACACATATATTTCATCATTACTTTTATCCGCCCTAACACCCCGCAACACTTCACTAACTGGTTAACTGATTCAGCTATGCGATGATTGCATTTTTAATAAGCGCTGTATAATCCGATAAAGAGATAATGACGGGTCCGACGTTGCTTATTTATTCAGTCAGGAGTGAAGATCAAGGTCGATGTGTGGGACAACGATAACGGCGGAGACGACAAGGTGGACTACCTGAAGACGAACCCCGCTCTGAGTCTTACTCCGTCGAGATTCGACAGAGACGCCAGCTGGACGAGAACCACTCTGAGAGGCCGTACAAGGTTTCTTGATGCCGAAATACAACTATAGGGACAGGAAAAATAAGTGGCGATATCCTTGTTAAATGGGAAGAACCCCTATCACCATCTGTGCCAAGGCCCTGGTCATCAGGCTTAATGTTAATGGCGAAGAGGTGTCCCAATTTTCCCATAGAATATAGGATTGTGTCACTTTTTTCCTGCGTAAGAACTCCGTATAGGAGTATCCAGAATAATCTCTATGGTCACTGATCTATGCCCACCAGCAAGAAATCTGCTTCTGCCATTGGCGTCTATTAATAGACAACAATGGTTTCTATGGTTTCTGCCCACCAGTGGGCGGAGCAACCGGACCTTGCTGGTAAACACTGGATACCCCTATAGCTAAACAAATGAAGTTCCTGCCATATTTATTCTGCACTTTTGTCCTATCAAGTTGAAAATATCCGAGTGGGATAGGGTGATTTTCAACTGAATCGATAGCTTAGCTGTAGTAGGCTACTGCAGTACAGCTTGGAAAGCTATAGTAAAATATGATTGCAATTCACAAGTCATTAAGTGTGAAACAGAGATCACAGCTTAAACTAGTTACTAAAATTCGCCAGTGTCTTGCATGGGTCGACCTCCCGAAACTCCTTCAACCTTCGTATTCGGACTAAAGAGGAGATGTACCGTAATAATATTTTAGAACACTTGCTTAAATGCCTTCAGGCTTCAGTTGTACACGTATGTTCCCCTCTTTTATCTCTTGATCTATCATCAGTAGTCTGTCTTACTGTACCCAACCCTGACTGATCTTTGCACCTATCTGGTTTTTGAGACCGGACTTGGAGCAGACCCGCCGATAGGGTGGGGCAGGAACAAATGTCCAGGGACATGGCGATCTTTAGTTGCCCAGGGTCATGGTTATCTCGATCTTTTTATTATTATGAACGTTGGTCCTTTGAGGGTCCAGGATTTGGCGAGTGGGGGGCCGTTGGGGTGACGACTTCTAATCATGGGGGGCTAACCATTTGTTGTTAGGTATGAAGTATTAAGTATAGGATCCCAACAGGAGAGGGCCACTGGGGAGGCCAGGCACTCAATAGGGGCACGGGCCTCCCGGGCCCCATGTGGAGCCGCCGCTGATTGTGTGCCCTCTTGTTCTTTAAAGTCTTAAAAAGTCTGACAAGGCAGAAAGGTCATCACCACTTCTTCACATTGCTTTTGTATATTTTTGGAACATAGTTGAACTATTTTGAAACCCTGAAACCTGAAGCCCTGGCTACGCCACTGCTTAATGCGCCTTTTCCGTCCAAAAGTAGAAGCGGCTCTTCTCGTGTGTAGGATCTCTCAGAAAGTTTTAATCAGTTATGGATCAGTTTCGCCCATTTACATACTTACCTAGAAATTCAACGTTTTGTATCAGTTCATTGGCACACCTGTCCAGACGAACAGCACTCAACATGGATGACCAGGTTTAGATATGCTTGACATATGGGTGGTCATATGGGTGTCATATGGGAGTCATATAGGTGTCATATGGGTGTTATATGGGTGTCATATGGGTGTAATATGGGTGACATATGGATATACGAAACAATGTGAATAAGTGGTGATGACCTTTTTGCTTGTCAGACTTTTTAGGACTTCAAAGGACAAGAGGGCAGTGTCTTATCCAGATTCCAAGCCTTGGGGGGGGTAATTGAGGCTTTAGAAAGGAAAATCGACTTGGTTGGAGGGGAAAAGTCACAGTTCCATGCACAGTTTGTGTAAGTGCTGAGATTTTTTTTTGGGGGGGGGGGATTTTGAGTTGTTTTTGGAGGGATCTCCCCTCCTAACAAGCCTGTATAAAACACTGCAAGAGGGCACACAATGCAGCATCTCACGCTACGTTTAATCGAGTTTTAATCGGTACTACTACTACTACTACTACTACTACTACTACTACTACTACTACTACTACTACTACTACTACTACTACTACTACTACTACTGCTACTACTACTACTACTACTACTACTACTACTACTACTACTAATACTACTAATAATAATAATAATAACAATAATAATAAGGTTTAAAGTGGTTCAGTATGGTCTGCCCTATGTGAGAACCACTGCTGTACCCTCCCAATCTAGTATTCTATAGTACTGAGGTTTATTTTGAAGTCGTTCACACTCGTAGCCATTACTATCTTCTCGTCCAATTCATTCTATTTGTCCACAACTCTTGCACTAAAAAATTGCTGTTTGTGTCTCCCAACCCGTTTCTTAAATAGTTTCATGTTGTGTCTTCTGGTTCCGCCATACTGCTTCATTGTAAAAAGAACCTTTCTCTTGGCATTTCCACTTTGTTTGTAGGTATTTTGTATGTCTCAATTAAATCCCCTCATGTTCTCTCGTTCTAAGGTCAGTCAACAATTAGGCCTAGTCAGAGTTAGATTTCTCAGTTTGGCGCTGATGTCCGCCATTTTCTTTTGTTAGCCTGGTAATGGACGTTCGAGCATCGTGTGACGTAAATTGGTATCGGGATGATTGCAGCGTCTTCTGTGAGACGACGAGAGGTCCGCATTCCTTTTACACATGCGACAGCACTGGCCGCAAAGTCTGCGACGATGGTCAGTTTGCCACATAAGAATACACTAAAAATTTTCTTCAATAGAATAAATACGCTTAGTTAGATTGTCATTCATTATTTTTTGTGTTACGTACCCGTTGCGAGTGCTGGATAATAGCAAAAATATGCATATGAAAATAGAAGCATTTGAAATAATGGTGCTTCAGAAGAATCTTGAAAATTAGTTGGAAAGACGAAATAACCAATGAGGAAATACTGACGAGAATGAGATACAGACGAAACCTGATGAAAGAGATTTCCCAAAGGAAGACACATTACGCTGGACATCTAATGACAGACTCATGTTCAGAACAAGAAGAAAATATCTTGGAAGGGAAATACGAAGGGAAAGGAGCAAAAGGTCGACCTCGAAGAACTTGGCTGGAGGACTTCAAGGACTGGACGGCCATTGAAAACTATGGAGAACTAAAAAGAATTGCTGAGGACAGAGAAAAAAAGTGGCAACAATTTGTGACTACCAAACTTCGACTCGAAGATGGCACATGATGATAATGATGATGATGATGATGATAATGATGATTTTTGCATCTGATACAATGGCTAGATAAACATTTGGAAGAGCGAACTCCTGCAAATTCCAATATTGTGGTTAAGTTGAAATTTTCAGGAGGTGCTACATTTTAAAAACGGGTGTGTATCTCACAATACCTGGTCAAGCGGACAACCACGATCAAATGACCAATAGTTTTGTAGCATTAATTCCTTGGATTGACTCCCCAGCTTTTGAGAAAAACGACGTCACTGTCCAGACCGATGCAAAGACGCGGAAAAATTTGTAGTATATTTTTAAAATTTATATAAAATGAAGTGCGACAGAAACATCCTGGGAATCAGATGGCAAGTTTGATAAGATCGACAACAAAAAAGGTAGAATAAAGAATGAACATGAAAGAAAATAATAAAAAAACGTTGGCAAAAAAAAAAACGTAAAAACGTGGAAAAAATAAAAAACGTAAAACACGTTTATTACATCTATGGAATATCGCATATGTGTTTTGTTAAGTGGATTCTCAGGATGAGTCAACGTAGAAATATGTGCCAGAATCGAAACTGTTCTCAAGAACATAATTCTACGCAATTAATTGATTCTTAATTTATTGACTCTGAGTGTACAACGTAGGAACTTTTCTAATTAGCGTAATTATAATTATTCGTCTCGTTGTGATATGACAGAGTAAAAGAGTGCATCTATTTTAAGACGAGTTCGTCAAAAGTCGATGGGAGACTGGCTTCTCCCTTCTCATCCGGCGTTGGCTATGGCAGAGTTAATTATTTAAGACAGTGACATATACTGTAGCACATACTCTCTTAATCTCTAGTTCACGAAGGTTTATTATATATATATATACTGTATAGACGGTAATATATATATTATATACGGTATATACGGTATATATACCGTGTATATATACCGTATATACCGTATATATACTGTACATATACCCATCTACCGTATATATATATATATTGTATATATACCGTATATATACTGTATACATACTGTATATATATATACTGTATATATACATATATATTGCTACAACTAGGCTATCATGTGCTTCGATGATATTAACCTTCGTGATTTGACTTTTTCTACCCTATAGGGTTGAGGTGTCAAAATCATTTCATATCGCGGACCACATAAAGTCCTTGTGGTTGTCGCTACCGGTTTTGCACTTAACATTAACTCGAACTGCAGTATAGGCCGATTAAACCAAACAGTAGGCTATATAACATTTTTTTACTGATAACTAACTTTTAGTTTTCCATTTTTGTGAAACTCTTAATGAAAAACAAGAGTATTTTTAATTACCGGTGCAATGCATCCTCGTTAAGCTTTACGTTTTGTAGTCATAATAATTATTTATTCTTGTCGATTTTCATATACAGTATGTATTTTGTGAGCACGCCTTAAATAAAGTTACTTTGCTTAAACATAAAGTTTTTTAATTGTATTCAGCCACATACACGTGGGCCGGACGAAAAGCTTTGGCGGTCTGTATCCGACCCGCGGGCCGTATATTTGACACCCCTGCCTAGCGCACATATCCGAATCACATGGTATCACCGGCAACTAAACACTGCATTATAGACCCCATGATTCGTCTAGTTAGACTGGGGAGGATAGGATGGACACAGTGTTATCAGAGATGGAGCAGATGGCGCCCTAGTCATTCAAGGGAGAAGGCACAAGGTCAATCCTCTCCTAAGCCTATTAGGTCACCATTATAATTATCTTAATTTAATGCGTAGCCGGAGCGTATAGACTCACCCCCATACAAAATCGAATATAATAGAACTTCGTTATAACGTACTTATAGTGGGCCTGTAAATTTAGAACGTTATATCCGAGATACGTTATATCCAGTACCATCCAATACGGTAGCGCATCACACGAGACCGTACGTTGCGATACTTTATAACCGAGTATGCGTTATAATCGAGTCTGTTATAACGAAGTTCTGCTGTATTAATATAGCAGATACGCAGCATAACTATGAACTTAAGGGCAATGTGCTATGGTACCAACTTTTATATGCAACAGATACTTCTATAGATGAGGGAGTGAATAACTATTCAGAGCCAGATGAGGCAAAATTTGTATTGAATATACGGTATTGACCGGCTGGCCTCAACTTTTGGTTGTAGCTATTTTAAATTTTGATTAAGCGCTTAAAAGTAAACAGCCGTTATGTACTACCTGAAAAAGCGCTCTATAAATTCACGAGATATTACTCACTTTCCTACCATTAATGGAAGCCATGAAGTTTGAGATTGGACGATAGTTTGGTGACAGTGTACTTATGGCATCTTGAAGAGAATATAATTCACGGATTGGAAGGCCGACGAGAAAGGATTTACAGCAGTCCAGTCTGGACAAGATTAGTGTCGAGATTAAGCATGAAGCTGCTGGGTGAATGGGTTTACATGGGATCATGTCTAAACGGTGTAATATGGAAACAACAGATCTGTATCGTGCATCATCAAAGCGTTGTACACTGCTAAATTTCACGCAATCTATTCCACACAGGGCTAGTTATGCGACAATAACTAATTGTCCATACTTTTAAGCCAAAGATTCTCAAACTTGTTCATTCGAAGTACAATTCTACGATTACGTTAGACCCATATTACGCCTGATTAAATGAAAACAGCACTTTCCCCTGTTACCACAACAGAATAAGCGTATAATAATTACAAAATGGTACTCATAGAACAAGTAAAACAATTATGTTACCTTGGCAGCCTTATCACAAAAGATGTCAGATGCCAAAACGAAATAAGAAGGAGAATAGCAATGGGAAAGGAAGCGTTTTATCAAAGGAGGGAATTAACGAGGAGTGGTCTAGATAAATGGGTAAAGAAGAGAATGATTAAAGCACTGATATGGAGTGTGGTATTACATGGTTCAGAAACTTGGACACAGAAAAGACGACATCAGAAAACCAGAGGCGTTTGAAATGTTGATATGGAGACGAATGGAAAGAATCAGTTGGAAAAAGCATATATCCAATACAGAGGTCCTAAATATTGTAAAGAAAGATAAGACAATAATACAAACAATAAAACAGAGGCAAAAGAACTGAATTTGGCATATTCTAAGAGGAGACTCATTATTCAGAACAATACTGGAGGGACATATGAGAGGAAGGATAACCAGAAGAAGATCACATACATCACCATTGCACTGGATGCTGACTAAAGATGGATAGAAAGTATTAAAAACCCAAGCTGCTGACAGAGAAGGATGGCGCCAATGGGAATCGGG
This sequence comes from Metaphire vulgaris, assembly GCA_018105865.1. Classification (NCBI taxonomy): domain Eukaryota; kingdom Metazoa; phylum Annelida; class Clitellata; order Crassiclitellata; family Megascolecidae; genus Metaphire; species Metaphire vulgaris. The sequence goes on along the minus strand of CM030865.1, from coordinate 9,486,026 downwards.
GCCTGCTTTCGGGCAGAGAACTTAAATAAGAGAGGTACTCATAAATAAATCAACTAAACTAAAAAGTCATATGTCCATTCTTCGTTTCGTGTACGTTTTGTTTGGCGAGTGTATGCTATTCTGCGTACTTCTGTCAATGTCAACGGGCAGGCCTAATTGTGCATGTCTTCAAACAGATGAAAGCGTCTGACAGATGTTGTTTTGGTTTGAATTCTCTTTGAACGGAAGCCAGTGTCATGCGAACCACTCTGGATTGAAGTTCGGGTCGTTCGTTGTTATGCTGCAAAACGTTATTATGGTCATTAGTAGCCTATTATTATAGTCAGCTGTTGAGAAGAGCACATGGGGTCTTAGAATCAAAAAGGCAAACAGACAAGGAACCATACTCAGAGAAACAGTGAGGTAGAACGAGAGACTAAATTCTGAAATCACACACGCACACGCACACAAACAACACATATAAAGTCAGACAGAGAGAGACACAGAGGCGTAGGCTGATATAATGATGATCATAGAGAAACAGAAGGATCGAACGAGAGAGACGAAATGAGACAGATAGATAGAGAGACAGAGACTAATGGAGGACCCTGGAAGATTATGATAGACGAGCCATGAACAGAGAAACACACACACACACACACACACACACAGAGAGAGAGAGAGAGAGAGAGAGAGAGAGAGAGAGAGAGAGAGAGAGAGAGAGAGAGAGAGATAAGAGAGAGAGAGAGAGAGACAGGGATGGAGAGATGGTATAGGCCTTATGGAGGTACAGGATGATGGTGCAAGAAGAGATTATCCGTATTCTAATGACCTGGAATGTGCACTTAGTCATAATGGACTTAAAAATTATTGGTATCAGTAAACAACAGCTGCAGCTACATCCTCTATGAAAGCTTTTCAGATAAGCCCCATACGTGACCCTGATGCAATGCGATACCATTTATCGCAGCAATGTACCTTGTGATGCGGTGCAGCAGCCCAGTGGATGGACGATTAGGACCAGGGGCGTAGCGACGGGGGTATATCGGTATATATACCCCCCAAAAAAAATTAGTCTACCTTAAAGTTTTTTATGTGATTTGCATGTGGTTATATGTGGTTTATATATATGGTTTGTGTGGTTTATAGTTAAGATTTATACCCACCCACAATATTTATACCCTCCCAATCAAATTCCTGGCTACGCCCCTGATTAGGACGGGTAAAAGTCAGAATAGCCCGTAAAAGGATCAATAAATGTAGAACAGAGAAACTGGATAAAAAACCTGTTACCCGTTCTAGAAATGATTAGTGCCTGGCTAAAGACCATTGATGCAGATACAATGGATGCTGTGCAGTTATATAGGCCTAGGTTACGGGGGGTTGTTTAAGAGCCCATAAAGTTTAATTGCCTTCACAAGGGCCTAGACAGTTTTCCATGCTACTAGGCTGTGGCCAGATAGCCCTGGATACAGTGCCGGATTTAGGACAAACGAGACCATGTGCTAGTTAACTTATGAGACCACCTATGTTGGCCCTGAAGGAGATAGGCCCTGTAGGTTTATACAGGCAGTCATGAAGGCATACTTATCCAGAAAATGCAGGAGTAGTTAAAATATGACGTGTTACCTGATAAATCATCAATTTTGCAATGTTGTTTGATAAAGCAGTTTAATGTTTGCACAAAATAGTTTAATAATCAAAATAATCATGTCTTTGTATTACTCTGTAAATCGTATGCAAAAAATAATTCATCGTAAATATTTAATTTTCCCAAATAAGATGGGTCCCTCTGGTTACGGGGTCCTGTGTTTAATCTAGACTCCTGGACTACGCGGGGAAACTGACAAAGCTGGGGAAAACTGACAAAGCCGGGGGGAGTCAGCTAGGGGCTGCTGTTAGTTGATGTAGTATGCCAAAATTTCCGGGGATGAATTTGAAATTTCCGGGGGGGAAGGGCAATTCCCCCGGGAAACGGCCTAGATTAAACACTGACGGGGCCCTGTGTTAGAGCACACCTTAGCACAATGGTAAATCCGGCGCTGCTTGGATAAGAGCATTGCAAAGACTCGCTAGGTGGCGTTTCGCGTGCTAATGCCGCATACGGAGTTGTCAGATTTTCAGTCATCTCTCTGCTGATCTTGTGCTAAATATGACCGTAATCTAATACAGTAATTAAATTTGTTTTGTGCGGCGTCAGATCTAGAAAATTGATCTCAACCTCAACCTAGGCCTACTTAGCCTCCTAAACCACTTAAAATCACATTATTATTATTATTATTATTATTATTATTATTATTATTATTATTATTATTATTATTATTATTATTATTATTATTATTCGGTGCTTTAAACGTTAAGTTTAGCTCGTAAAAATGCCTCTGAATTGAAGTATAAGAGGCGCTATGCAAATGTTACATTTTGCACTACATTAGAGATTCAGAGAATATTAGACCAGGTAGTTGATAATTATTATCGCGGCACGTTTTCTTTGCAGGTTGGACAGGTGCAAATTGCGATCAGAATGTTGACGACTGCGCATCCTCACCTTGTCAGAATCAAGGTCAGTGTGTCGACAGTTTGGGAGGATTCTCCTGTCATTGTCGACAAGGATACGCAGGTGAGTGATCGCGATACTGTGAAGCAGTGGCGGCTCCACCGGGGAGGGCAGGGGGCCCGTGCCCCCTATAGAGTGCCTGGCCCCCCAGTGCCCCCCGTCGGGACCCTATACTTAATGCTACATACATTAAACAACAAATGGTTGGCTCCCTCATGATTAGAAGTTGCCACCCCAACGGCCCCCAACTTGCCAAATCCTAGAGCCGCCACTGCTCTGAAGGGCTCTTCATTAGCGAAAGTCATTAAAAACTTAGCGTTATTTACAGTGGCTTAGGAGGCACTGGCCATCGGGGACCAGTCATTAAAACAGTTGACCTTTCGTGAAATTTAATTGAATATCCACTCTCTAGCGAATAAAGGCTCAGTCAACCGTAGGGGCTTCAACGGGAGTCGACCCCGTTTCGCCAACGTGCCGCTATAACGTGTTACCAATCAGCCATTTTCCCTTCTAGGATAATATTGGGCTTTAAATCTGTACTTATTCACTGGCAATAGTCTTAAATATATAGCACGGTATATATAGCATTGAACAAGTTCGAATTGCCTGGCGTTTAGGAGTGTATTATTATTATTATTATTATTATTATTATTAGTAGTAGTAGTAGTAGTAGTAGTAGTAGTAGTAGTTGTTGTTGTTGTTGTTGTTATAGTAGTAGTAGTAGTAGTAGTAGTAGTAGTAGTAGTAGTAGTAGGTGGTAGTAGTAGTAGTAGTTGTTGTTGTAGTTGTAGTAATCTATGACTCATGTCGACTGTCGAAATGGATTCTAACGATGACGACAGTGGCGTAGCCAGGATTTTTCGAAGGGGGCGTTATGATTCCCAACCAAAACAGCTTCGGAAAATGTCTTTGAATCGAAAACACTGTAGATGAAAAATTCATTTCGATTGTCCATGATTATGAGTCCTGTGATTCCCAACATGGAAAATCCTGACAAGCAAAAAAAGTCAACTATTAGTTTGCTTCAACAAGTGAATTATATAGGTATGCGAGCGCGCATACAACTATATTGATCCGCAATACAAAAATTTTGTTCGAACAACCAAAAGGGTTTTACCCCAAACCCCTTTGGCTACGCCCCTGGTTGACGATGTTGTTGGCGATCACGATAATTATGATGATGGCGTTGTTGTCGACAACGACGACGATACAATTCTTGTCGTTGTTGCGTCAAGGGTTGAGATGTGAAGTCGATGTGGACGAATGTGTCGGCGTTGACTGCCACAATGGAGAATGCGTCGACGAAGTCAACTCCTACTTCTGTCGATGTCACCCTGGCTTCAGAGGTACTAGACATTAACATGGCTTTATATACTGTAGTCATTAGGCTGAAATGACTTTATAGATAGGCCTACTAGATGTGAACATGGCTTTATCGGTAAAAGTTGTCTAGGCGTGAACAACAGGGGCGTAGCCAGGAATTTGATTTGGTGTGGGAGTGTAAATTTGGGGGCATATATTGCTATATATATATACAATATACATAATATATATATTGTATACTGCATGTATATAGGCCCCTATATATTATATAGTATATATATCATATTATATATATTATATATTATTTTATGTTATATATATGTTATATATACTGCATTATAAATACTGATTTTTGGGGTGTATATATAACGATACACCCCCGTCGCTACGCCCCTGGTGAACAATACTGCAGGTGTGAACCTGGCTTTGCACTGTATAGGTAATGGGCTGAAATGACTTCATAGGTAGTAAACGTGAACCTGGTTTTATTAGTACTAGGTGTAAACAATGTTACATAAGTACTAGGTGTGAACATGAATGCATACCTGTAGGACTGTAGGTACTGGAGTCTGGATGTGAACCTAGCTATATATAGGTTCTGGGCATGAACCTGGCTGTATGGATATTAGGTGTTAACGTGGCATTATACTTTATAGGTACGAGACTAAAAAATCTTGCATCAGGATTTCTTCTGTACACACAAATTCAAGTCATTTCTATCAAGATTCCATTAATTAAATGAGTTCTATTTATTTATTATTATTATTATTATTATTATTATTATTATTATTGTTACTACTACTACTACTACTACTACTTATTATTATTATTACTACTACTATTACTACTTACTATATTACTTACTTATTATTATTATTATTATTATTATTAATAATTATACCTAACCCAATCATTGAATTCATGCTGAACAACATTTCAATGACCGCCACCTAGCCAAGCTCTGCGCCACGTAATAATTAGGCCTATGTACGTTAAAATCACGCAACTGTGGCCATTTGTGACGCTGTACACGTATTTTTGTGTACGTTAAAATGTACGTTAAAATTGCGCAACTTCCTCAAGCTACGAACAATTGTTACCAATAGCAACGTCGTCTTCGAACATCGTCCACCAACGCATCGCGACGTTGACTAAACGGTCTAAACCGTCTACCAATAGTCAACCAATCAGAACGAAAACAGACAAAGACATACAGATAAGGATCTTAATATGATAGATTATTGACATTTCACTTTTTGGGCATATAGGCCTAATGAAGAAGAAGAAAAAATACTTCCCTCAATTGCTTAGAACAGTAATTGAGGGAAGCATATAATGAAGAAAGACAAAAGGAAGACCAAGGAAGATGCTATTGGACTTGAGGATGAAAACAGATGAACAGCGTCATAAGACCTATGCAGAAATCAAAGAAGAAGCAAGACGCAGAGAGGAATGGAAACAATGGAGCTCTGAACCTGTCCCAGGACAAAGAACATGATAACGAATGAAGAAGAACGGATTGGAAAACCCAATGGAAAAGTCGAAGGCAAAAGATCAAGAGGAAGACAAAGAATGACGTATATCAGTAGCTGGATGTAAAGTAACTACAGGATCAAAATCAACGAACCAGAGAGAAATTGAAGACAAAAGAAATGCACTTATTAATTAATCTCTATTAGGACAATAATTATAATTATTATATCCTATTACATCAGTCCTATATTATATAATTATAATTAAAAATATAATAGCATTTTACTGTTCTGGAGAAAATTTTCGACATATGACTCCAATATCAGTTTCAAAAATTACTAAAACTCGCTTTGTAATAATACTAATGATACTACTACTACTACTACTACTACTACTACTACTACTACTACTACTACTACTACTACTAATAATAATAATAATAATAATAATCTACGCAGGAGAGACATGTGAAGAGCTGGAGTACTGCCTGGACGCCCCTTGTCAAAACAATGGCACGTGCGAGAATACTAGAGACGGGTTCAACTGTATCTGTGAACGGGGGTGGACAGGACAGCGATGCGAAGAGGATATAGATGAATGCGTAATAAACCAACCTTGCGGGTAAGACTGTCACAAATTCTGACTCTCTTGGAATTTTTCCACGTAATCTTAAGACTTACCT